>CAOGCB010918453.1:0-14784 GCA_948266635.1 Cnidoscolus chayamansa | reverse complement strand
TTGAAATAGACTGTCATAAAAACTAGGATCATTCATTAAGAAAAGCATTGTCACTTTCAGTCTAATACATAGCTGTTAGAAGTTCTAATATTTACACAGAGCTGAGATACATCAGAAACTTGCAAAGAACTTTAAAAAGTTGATAAAGTCCAATTCACCCCCCTTTTGGACTCCAACTAGGGACCAACGGTTTATTTGGATAAAGTTATTATTTTAAGACTAATGCTAAGAAAATAAAGTTAATATTCTCCTAGTAAACCATGAAAGAGCAACCAAACAACATAACATTCTCAAACACCATTGACAAAGAAATAAAAATAAGATCATATAAATAGTGAAAAGTATCTTGGGCGCTCATTTAAGAATTGATTTCATATATTTTAATTTTGCAAATAATAATAATAATAAATCCTAAAATTGGATTACATATCTAAATTCTTTATACAATTCATTTAATAGAAATTAAATGCAATAAGGAAAATAGAATTATATTTAAAATAAAATATAAAAAATTATAAATGATATAATTATATAGTATTTACATTATCAATAGAATTATATTTAGAATATGATATAAAATGTCATACAGTATAAAATAGAGTACTAATGAAATTTAATTTGATAATTATTTATAAAATAAAATTAATAAAATTATATTTATAATTAGCTATAAAAAATTTTAAAGTTTATCAAATTTTAATAAATTGCAAATAAATAAATAGAATTTGAGGAGATTATTTATCTAGAATTTTTTTTATTTAATTTTAATAATTATTATTTATTAATTGATAAAAAAAATTATATATATATATACATATATATATATAAGTCACCGAAGTATATCTTTATATTTATATGATAAATAGTTATTAGAATATTAAATTAATTTAAATAGTTTATTTAGATGAAAAATAAAAATATATTTAAAATTATGTATAAAATAAAATATATAATTTTAATAATATAAATAATATTACAATATTTGAATTAATTAAGATATGATATATATATATATATATATATGAAATAAAATTCTGTTATGATAAATTTTAAATATAATATATTTTATTTCACTTATATTATTATCCATAAATTTTTTAGAAATTATTAAAATTAAAATTTTAAAATTAATTTAAATACTATAAAATAATATAATTATATATATAATTTAATATATGACTTCAAATATAATAAATTTATGTCACCAAAAATAATTAATTTATAAAAATTTATAATTATTCATAAAAATTGTAAAAAATTTATTTAAAATTTTAAAATTAACTTTAACAAATTCAATAGTTAGTGATAAATATGAAATAAATTTTCATTATATATAAATTATTTTTATAAATTTATAGAGATTTTATTTTTTATTTTATTTTATAATTATTTATTAAAATTTAAAATTATATTAATAATATAAAAATATATTTAAAAAAATAATAAAAAAAAGGAGAGGAGGCATTTCAAAAAATCCCAATGTTCCCCTTCGTCCTTTTATAAATAGTATAATTATGCACATATTTACTTCTAATATAATAAATTATTTACGGTAAACTATAATATTAAAAATATATTTAAAATATTTATATATTTATTTTATTTTATTAATTTATATAATTAATTTTATAATTAAAATAAAAATTATTAAATTAATGAATAATTAATTTTAAAATTAATATATTAAATTATTATATTATAATTTTATATAATATATTATTATTGATTTTATAATATTTATTTATCTTATATTTAATATTAGTTAAATAAATTGACACTAGATATAATATTTTTATATATAAAATTAATTTAATAAATTTTTTTTATGATATATGATTCGAGTATGATTGCGATAATTCAAATATGATCTGTGATTCTGCGATTTGAGTATCATATGTGATTATGTGATTCAAGTATGATATGCGATTATGCGATTCGAGTATAATTTGCGATTATGCGATTCGAGTATAATCTGCGATTATGCGATTCGAGTATGATATGTGATTATGCGATTCGAGTATGATATGTGATTCTGCGATTCGAGTATGATCTGTGATTCTGCCATTAGAATATGATTTGCAGTTCGAGTATGATCTGTGATTCGAGTATGATCTACGATTCTGTAATTCGAATATGATCTGCGATTATATGATTCGAGTATAATTTGCGAGTATGATTTGTTATTCTGCAATTTGAATATAATATGTGATTTGAGTATGATCTGCGATTTTATAATTCGATTATGATCTGCGATTCTGTGATTCGAGTATGATATGTAATTTTACGATTCGCGTATGATCTGCCATTCGAGTATGATCTACGATTCTGCGATTCGAGTATGATATGCCATTCATATATGATCTACGATTCTGTGATTCGAATATGATCTGTGATTCTACGATTCCAGTATGATCTGCGATTCAAGTATGATCTGTCATTTAAGTATGATCTGCCATTTAAGTATGATTTGCCATTTAAGTATGATCTACGATTATACGATTCGAATATGATCTGCGATTTGAATATAATCTGTCATTCAAATATGATTTACGATTATACGATTCAAGTATGATCTGTGAGTAATTCTGCGATTCGAGTATAATTTGCGATTCGAATATAATCTGTAAGTGATTTTGTAATTTGAGTATGATATGTGATTCGAGTATATTTATAATTTAGATTCAAGTATGATTAGTAGAATAGTTTTATATTATAAAATATTATATAAGATAAAATATATAATAATACTATGATAATATTATAATATTTAAATTATTTATTAAAAATTTTTAAAATTATATTAATTAATAAAAAAATTATAAGAAAATAAATAATAAAAGGGAATGAAGTATTTCTGAAATCCCAATGTTCCCCTTCAGGCTTTTATAGGTATTATAGATTATAGATATAGGATCATAGATTATAGATAGATAGTGAAATTTATGAAAAAAATATTAATTATTATAAAAAATTATAAAAAATAGTAATGAAATTTATCAATTAAATTATAATAAATTTAGTTAGTAAAATATATTACCGACTATTTATCGACCATTTAAACTATCAATACATAAATTATTGATCATTTAGTAACAAAATATAATAGTTATATTTTTACTCTAAATCATTAAAAATTCAAATTCTTGAAAAAATATTAATTTTCCAATAAAGTAATGTAAATGTTGGCTGCAAGAAAGAAGAGAGAATGAATTTTTTTTTTTTTTAAAAAAACTTCCTGGAAAAAATAACTTAAGTGATTCAGTTCTATGCAAATGATAAAATAATGGATTGGACCCACTACTTTGAGTATCCATGTAAAACACGTGTATTTAATATATATATATATATATATATATATATATATATATATATATTAACTGCTTAAATTATTCTATTGATTTCAAAAATTGAATAGATGTTACTATGAAACTGTCGGGATTCAATAATTATAATTTTAAAATTATAAAATTAAATAGTTATAATTTTAAAATTTAAAGGACTAATAGTTGTGTGTTGAAATTATGTAGACTAATTAAAAATAATTATATTTTAGTCATTTTATACTGATAATTTAAATAAAAAGGACTAAATAGTTAATTGTTTAAAAACTCAATAACCAAATAGTTATGGTTTATGATGTAATTATTTGTTACTATAATATAATTATGTGTTTTTGCCCTTAGAATCATGTTAAAAGTTATGTTTTATGATCTCATGTATTAAGTATGTTTATATTTGGATTTTTGGTATTTAAGTTATGTTTTTACGATGATACACATGTATTAGGAATTATATAATTCCTTATGTTCTTATGTATCTAAATCCATAATATGTTTGAGATTTTATGTTAATGTTTAATGTTATTATGCAAAGTAATGTTAATGGAATGAAAAAGAATATTATGTAATGTTTATGGCTTATAAGAGTTTCGGTCACCTTTAAGTGATTGGGATTTTAATGTTGATAACAGTCGGCGAGAATAGGTTGTTACACTTTATCTTTTGCTACTAGTATAGGGAGTAGAAGATTGTCCTTGTCTACCCATATCCCCTATTCTATTAGCCCAAGATACAATATGCTTGTAATGTAAACAAATGTCTTGCATCTTGCCTCCTCTATGGGTATTTGTTGAGTCTCATAAAGCTTTCCTATCGATTCGATTTTTGAATGTTTCGAATTTTGGTTTTTGATTTTTAGAATCAAACCAACCAAATGCTCACTCCTAAATTAGACAATTAATTTTCAATATCTAATATGGGTCCAATTATATTAACTTTATGGCAAATTTACAATTCAAATTAGACTTTGATATCATGTTAAATTCTAAGAGAGTGTCGAATATATTAAGTATTAATTTGAGTTAATTTACACAACAAAATGACTAGTAGGTTTATTATTATAACCCAACCACTTATATATATTCACTCTTATATTCTTATTTATTTTCGATATTTGATTGATACATGAATATTTCCTTATGATCTATTGTCCCTTTTTTTTTATTATAGTTCTAATGTCACATTCATTGTATTGAAATGGTAATAAGATTTGGTTTTACAATTGAATGTAAATGATATCTAATAACCAATACCTATTATTGTTTATTTGAAGCGTACTCTAATGGGATAATAGAAAATAATGCATTATTGTTGTATGTATTTATCAAACACATAAATGAACTGTTAAGTCTTTTGTTAATAGAGATTTTTAAACCTAAAACAATAAGCCTTTTAAATTGGTTCTATCTTTTGTGGGGAAGCAAGATGAGGGTGTAATGCATTATGTGTTGCTTGCTTCCATGATATGTTGAAGGACTAATCCAGAAGGGTCTCCCCCATCATTTAATATATATTTCACATATAAGAAAATGCTATCAATGCTAAAAATATGGCCAATTTGACAATGACTCCCGACCACCATACCAATCTATTTACACGCATTCCAATTCACCAACCTCTTTCTCTATCCCATTCTTTAGTCTTCAAAAACTCACTCATTCCCAATTTATTTAAATTCCAATTGTATATCTTTTGATATTTATTTATTAGTATAATTCCTTTTCAATATAATTTATTTAAAAAATAAAATCTGGATTTTTGTCTTCACAAGTTTTAATACCATTTTACAGAAATTAATTTCTCAATTTTACATAGAAAAATTATATACTTTAATTGAATACATGGTTGGTTGGAGTACTTTTCACACGCTTACATATTAATATGTTTACGGGTTAATATAGAAATTTGCACGCATCATTTTGTTTTATTTTATTTTAATTTCACTTTTTTTTATTTACTCTATCTTTTTTGTTATTTTTTTAATTTAAACTAAATTTGAGACTCACTCGTTTCAAATTAATTATTTATAAATTTAAAATTTGTTCATTTAATAAATAAATAGAGTTATTATTAAATTTAATATTGAATAACTCTAAAAAATTTATTTTGTTATAATTTTTTTTATTTTATTTTTAAAATAATAATTTTAATATTAAATATTTTTAGTTAAACAAATATATTTGAATTAATTTACAAACTTATAAATAAATAAATTTTTAAACTTTTAACGAGCTGAATATCTGAAATTCAAACTTAACTCATTTATTAAATGATTTTAAAAATTAATATTAAATTAAATCATTTAAAAAAGGAATCAAATCAAATTAAATTTTTATTGAATCGATTTTTTATACGGTCAGAATTATTATGGATAGCTTAATTTATTTATGGCCCTATTTGGTATGATTCTATTTAGATGGAATAGAAGAGAATTTTTTTTTTCATTTTTTACTAATTTGAAAACGAAATTTCGATTTAATAAAGCAATATATAATCATAATTATCACTATTCTATAATAAAAGTTATAAATTAATTATATATTTTAAATAAATAATTTAATATAGTTAAGTAATACGTTTTTAAAAATAGTAAAAAAAAATCAAATAGATTATTTATAAATAATATTAATTTAGTACCTTTTCGCATTTATAATTTTGAAAAAAAAATTATGTTATTTTTATTCTATAAATTAAGTAGAAAAAAAAAATCAGATAAATTTCAATATCTACACATCGGATTGAGAAAGTAAATCCCTAATTCCACAATAAATTACGATAATTGAAGTGTTGCCGTATGGAAATTTAAGTGAAATTGCCATATCACACTCACAAGCTGCCATCTCCTTCATTCAATTCATCCATAGACAAGACTTGGTCATGGCCTCACCTTATCTGACCCTTTCCTTGGGGCAAGCAACTGTTGCCTCTTCCCAGACTAACGAGAGAGAGCTCTAAATCTAAGCAAAACTGGACCAGCGAGCATCCCCCCCCCCCCTTTTCCTCTCTTCCCCAATGTGTTTTAATGCAAAGATCAGACTTGCATTTAATATGCATTGCTGGTGTTCTATGTACGGGTCATCCTTTTGACCCTTTAGCAGCCTATCTACCTTCCACCAATAATCATTCATCATTTCATAATTGGAAAAAAAAATTCACAACAATTTGAAAATACCAAAATGCCCAAGAAAGTGAAAGTGCAACACTTTTGTGGATCGCCTATTTAAGTGGTGTGGAGTTTTGTGGTTTTGTAGGTATGAGGCTTTGTGGGTTCTAGTGTTTGAGAGTTTTTGTCTCTTGGGTGTTACCTTCTTTTTTCAATCCTTGGTTAGTTTTGGCTGTGTGAAAAGATGAGTTATTTGGGTGTTGGTGTTAGTCCTGGGAATGTGCCTGTGTATCATGGTACCGATTTGAAAGTTATTGATAGGAGGGTGAGGCTTGCGGAGCTGGTTCTAAGGTGTTTGATCTGTGGCTTAGGAGTTCTTGCTGCTGTTCTTGTTGGAACAGATACCCAAGTTAAAGAAATATTTTCAATTCAAAAGAAAGCTAGATTCACTGATATGAAAGCTCTTGTGTAAGATCTTCATCAACTTGAAATTACTGGTTCCAATAACTCATGCTATACTAAATTATTCTTGCTCATTTTGTTTAGTTTGGTTATATTTTGGCAGCTTTTTGGTAATAGCAAATGGGATAGCTGCTGCCTATTCCTTGCTTCAAGGAGTGCGTTGCATTGTAGGTATAGTTAGAGGAAGCGTGCTCTTTAGCAAGATCTCAGCATGGGCAATCTTTTCTGGAGATCAGGTATCGATTGCTTGAGGTTCTCCATGTGCTTGTTCTTTTGCTTCTTCTTGCATTCATATACTTGACAGTCAGATAATTATATGAACGTAATTCTTGGATCCTTCTCCTCTAATTTGAGCACTTGACCCCAGTTTTTGTTTATGACCTTGCCCCACTTTGGAGCTTTTCAAGATTTAGGAGAACGGGTAGTAGGTGCCAACCTCACCAATACCATTAATGCCTCAAACCTGTGTCATTCCCTTCACTGCTTTAGTCACTATTAAGTTCTGTCAGTAACTGCTAACTACCAAGTGTTTCTTAGATATACATAGATGTTGTCTAATTCTGCAAAGAATTTCTATGCAATGTGTTTAAATGGTTTGACAAACTATTGCTGCAATGCAATGTGAGACTGTTAGTACAGTTGTAAATATACTTGCATATATTTAATCATTCACCTTTGTTTTGCTAATTAAGGCAAATTCATTAACATCCAGTTTTTAGTGTTGATTAGCAAACAAGGAAATTGTTACATTTAGGCAATGTTGAAATACTAAGCTTATGCAACACCGCCTTCTAACATTGCCTATCTAGTGGTTCGTTAGAATAATTTTTTCGGAGGCAGATCAACAATAATTTACATGAAATACATTTTTGTTTTTTTTTTTTGCATATCGATTTCATGTAATTATAATTAAAATTAGAAAAATTTGAAGGATTAATTTGTTTATGAACCTATTTATTGATATGAAAGCTTAGTGTGTGTAATCAATGATAAATAAAATAATTATTATGAGATTTGATATGAATATAATCTCAACTTTTATGCATATATCTTTTATTTTAAATGTGTTTTTAGGTGGCCATGGCCCCAAGATCTCTAAAGGGATCTGCTCCTGACTTTAACCAAAGTTTGACCAGGTTTCCAATCCTGGTTCCTAGTTTAAATTTCTGGTTTATCAACATGAAATCGTTGTTATAAATTTTAAAAATTGACAATTAGATGCAATAATTCCAAATTCATCCATTGTCCAAAAAAAATAAACTAGGATTATTTTATTTAATCTTTTAGAAAGCATTTTAGTTTGAATTAATGCAACTTTAAGTAAACTGGTTTTTTCCAGTTCATCATTTCTTCCAGGGAAAAAAAATAATTAGACTTGGTTTGCATTCACCCAAGAAGCATTATATTATAGTGGGTCCACGCATGTTTTTTCACTTTGGATCCTTGTAGACCTGGTCGAGACAAGAATTACCCTCATTCCATTTTAAAGTTCATAAACAAATAAAAAAAAAATCAGACCATTCTGTTGATTGGTTTACAATTTAGCTGCTCGAAACAGCTGAAGTGGTCCAGAATTTTCAGAATTGTTGTAAGGAAACCATCCCCATATGTGGTGGCTCACGAATCAGATTGGATGTCAGTTGGCGTTGCATGCTTCATAGGTGTAGCATAATTAATGTTTTCATCAGTATGGGTTTGCCAACTTGTCACCAGAGCAAGCGAGTCAAAATAAGCTTGTGAACCTTCATGGTGAGGGGCCACTACTTAGAAGCAATTATGGTGGCACCTTGCATGCAATTATGGATTATGGATAGCCTGCGCTTCTGAGTTTTGTATGCATTTCGTGCTGATTAGTATGGACAGCTGAGTATGTCTAAAAACTCTAAAATATGAGCGACAATAGACAATAGTCATGTATCTTTCAATGGAAAAATCAGAAGCATCCATGGTTCTAATGCATCATGGCCTAACTGGGTTTGCATGGCCTAATATGAATTCAAGTCTGGAAATAAAGTTTTACCTAGAATCAGACAATTTTTTTAGTGGCTTATAGATGTGGATGTGTGCTTGTTTTCTGTAGAATTCCATGGTTCTAATCATATCAATAACATCTTGATGCTGGGAAAAGAAATAATGTGGTTGTATATCTGAAATGGATTATGAATATAGGTCCAGTTAAGGCGGAATTGTTATCGTTACGGCATTATATTTCTTGAATATAGATTTTTAAAGAAAATGGTTAAAGTTGTTAGGTTAAGAAATATTCAGATCAAGTTTGAAATAAATGCAGCATGACTGTGTATGTGTGTTTCTACATAGGTCGACCCTTGTTTTCATGGTTGTTTTTGTGCAACAAGTGAATTATTATTTCTCAATTGCATAGAGCCATTTGCACCAACAGTGTGGAAGGTAGATTTCAGTGTCTGTTGGTTTAACTTGTATCTCTTCTTCTCAGAGATGAATATCATCCAAACTTGCATGCTTCTTGCAATAGAAATGGAAAAGCAAATGGAATAGAACATGGGTAACAAAGAAGGGAAAATGGGTAATAAAGAAACAACTTAATTAATCTATTAATGCAGGTGATGGCATATCTGACAGTAGCAGCAGTTGCAGCAGCTGCACAGTCGGCGGCCTTTGCGAAATTGGGAGAAACTGAGCTACAATGGATGAAGATATGCGATATGTACGGAAAATTCTGCAATCAAGTCGGGGAGGGAATAGCAAGTGCATTTTTGGTAAGTCTGAGCATGGTGGTTGTGTCATGTATGTCTTCTTTCAGCCTCTTCCGCTTGTATGGAGCCAACAAGGGCAAAGGCTGCTCAAGCTGGTAGATTTTTGTAGCTACTTATTCAAGTAGCTGCTGATGTTCTGGAGGATGATGGCTCTTTTATGTGTAAGATGATGAAGTAAAGATACTGTACTTTGTGACTCACATGTTCACAATAAATCAAGGCTGTCTTTTTGGGATTAAATCTGTTTTTATGTCTTTAACTTAGTGTTTTTTTTTTTTTACACAAATTAAGTAGATAAACCAAAGCAAAAGCTTCTGGTGTTTTCGTTTAATCCACAACTTTATTTCATCGGCTAAAATTTTGAATTTTAAATTTATGAATTTATATTTATAAAATTAAATATGAAATAAGATTTTTTTTTTAAAAAGATTTTAAAATAACGAGTTTAATACAATTCAAGATAAATATGAAATTTTTTAAAAATGAATAATTTAAAATAATAATTAGTTAAAATTTTAAATTTACTAAGCACTATTTTATTTAATTAATTCAATTTTTAATAATCATACAAAAAAAAAATCTTAAATTAAGGCATTTCAAATCTAAAACCAATATATTCAACCATAACCAAATGTTATAAATTATATAACTATTGAATTCTTATTTTTTGAATTTCTATAAGTTGTGTTTTTTTATATATACATAATGTTAGGGACAGTTGCAGTACAACAAAAACACGTAGAACCTCTCCCACAACAAGAACCCAAAACATCAATAGTGCCCATTGAGCATTTATAGATTCGAGCATTCTTTCTCGCACGGGCTTAGTTTAGTTCAGTGGGTAAGCAAGTGGATGAATTGGTATAAAATTTAAAGTTCAAGCTTCGACAGCCACATGGGGGAGTTTCACTTATATGGGTGAACTTCTTATGGGCACCGAATTAAATGCTTTCCACTTGACTACTGCTAAGTTACCGTGATTTAACGCTCTATAATATTGTCATGCTGGAGTGTGGGGGCCCATAAAATGAGGGTATATCATCTTTTGATACAAAATATGAGCAGAGGAAAGACATGCAAATAATTCAATTTAATAAGGAAAAAAAAAAACCAAGATTTAAACTACACATTGGAAGGGAGAGTCACTGTTGAGAAACTCATTGATGGGCCAAGCAAATTCAGTGCATGGAGCAGAAAATATGAGAAAAATAAAGAGAAGGTTGGGAGAGGATCCTAATTATTATATTCCAGTTTGATTTGATTTATTTTTTAAATAAATTAAATTTTAATTTAATTTTAAATTTATTTAGTAAATAAGTTAAATTTAAATTTATAAATATTTATTTTTATTAATATTTGAAAATTTATTTTTATTTATAAGTTTGTAGGCTAATTTATAAATATATTTAATTAATTAATATTATTTTTAATTAAAATTATTCTTTTTAAATTAATTTTTTTAAGATTGTAAATGAAATAAATTTTTTTAGAATTTTTTAAAATTTAGTTTGATAAAAGTTTAATTCTTTTATTAAATTTAGTATGATTATTAATGTCCTTGTGCTTTTATATCATATGGTATTTTTTTTTCAACGAATTAAGAATTAATTTTGCATGCATTACAAATAAGTTAAATTAACATGTTCACCCAAAGTGTTAGTTGCCTAGATTTCACACATAATTTAGATAGTGTGTAACTTGGCTTGAATGCTATCAAAACAAGTCATTTAATAAATTCACACTAAAACCTGTATAATCGTACATCGTTGAGTTAATATAATGTGAGTAAGCCTTGTTTAAGCATAATATTCGCATACAAGCAAGGTAACACAATATCATCAATAGTCACGCAAAATAATCATATAAGCATAAATAGACATACAAGGCAATCACATAAGCAACACAATCGATGCATAATTATTTAGAGAACGGAGCTACTTTTTTTATTTTATCAAAAAGGGCAGTACATCATGAAACGATCCTCCATTTCATTGTAGTAAGGTGAATTACCTACAAGGGTGTAGAGGCACAATTAAGAAATACTCCACTAGGTGTACACAATCCTTGAAAGCCCCACCGAGATGCATAGTCACTATGACACTCTACTGGGCAGCCGGATCCAGTTCTCTCCAGTAGCCAACTAATCACTCTCCTTATTACAATGATCTAACATTTTATATTTTAATACAAAACGATTTACATCAATGGCTCTAATTTCCTATGAAAGGAGAAAAACTCTTAGATCCTTAGAAAATTACAAAATTGCCCTATAAAATTTCATCCATGTGACACTCTCCCCTACTCAATTGGTCGACGTCCTTGTCGACTGAGCTTGGATGAACTCTTTTGTCTTCTGCGCATGAGGTTGGAGGCTTGACTCTTTCTCCCAGTTAGATGCTCCCCCCTATTTGAGCCCGTTCAATTGGATACTAGTTGTTTTCTTCTCCTTTGGCTCATTTGCGAGGGTGCTCGTACGGAGGTGTTTATAGATCAAGATGTTGATCAACTCTAACTTTATTGCTTACTCACTGTTAGTGTTTGTCTCCTCCACATGTGTGTTATCTAGCATTGGTTAGGTTGCTTTCTCACGGTTGATGGTTGTCTCCTCCACTAGGTAGTTCTTAGAACATAAGGTGTGTAACACCACCTACTCGAACTGCATAGAGCCTGGATAGGGTGTGTCAAGTCTTGTTACATTATTCTCGAGTAAATTATGCATATTAAAATTTTCTTTTTAATTGAGTATCAGTCATATCAAGTTATCTATTTATTTTACTCATACCACTTAAACTATGTACATGCCAAAATACTATAAAGTCCATAATTAAGAACAAACTAGCTATGTGATTCTTGTTGCTGCAAATCCTTGGTCTGATAATCCTTCCCTTGCTTCCTTGTACCTATGTGTGGTCAAACCAACATCTGAGTCTATGCTCACTGGGTGCATACTAAACATAGTACTAAATCATGTGTTACAAGTTATATTTTTAAACAAGTAAATATTCTTCCATGCATTTTTATTCCAGTTGCTACATCTTTTAAAATTTATATATCTCTTATTATTCATAATTAAATTCCATTAAATCATTCCTTAGCAATTTTACTATTTTATTCCATTATTCATTTAACAAGTAGGATAATAATCTACCAGATTACATTTTATCATTTTGCGATACAAGATACCTTTAATATATTTCCATTAATCATATTTATCATTCTATTTACTTTCAATATTAAGGCCCATAAATATAATATTAAGATTAATTGCTAGTCAAGGGACAATCAAATAGGGCCGAAACCTACCAAATTGCAAGTAGGGTAAAAACCCACCAAACTGTAAATAGGGTAATAACCCACTAGGAACAAGTAGGGTCAAGACTCACCGAGTCATAAAGATCATAGCCAAATAAACTTGGGGGTACCTCGCTGTAGCCCTGATTTCCAAATCACAGACAAATAATACTGCACAGTTTTTATGGCATGCTATACGCTTATACTAGAATTACATCCCAAAATAGATATTATTAAGGCCATATTCTCAATTCATCTTTATTATTCAAATACATATCATACAATATCTTATGTAATCATTTCATGCAATAAATCTTACCAGATTCATTTATCTTTGTTATTTCCTTACTGTTTATTTTATCTCAAATATTTTCACTCCCGTTTCTCATTTTACTTAGCATCCATACCCGAGTTATTTCCTCCAATTCATGCATTAGTTTATTTATTATCTTGTAATTTATTACTTCATTTCCCTATATTGATAAGTTCTCATGCAATACCATTATTCCATGCATTTTCACATAACCAAAGGCGGTAGCTTCTAGCTATATATCCTTTACTTCCATTACTAAATAATAGGCTGAGAAATGTTAAAGCCCATAAGGTATCGATAGTTTTCGAAAGATAGTTTGCCAATTGGAATTACTCAAAGATCTTAGTAACAATATTACTTTATGTGAAATGTTTGAAGGTATTACATGCACGTGCACGAAATGTATATTTTACAATTATGTTTTATGTATCTGCTCATTAAGCTATTCATATAGCTTACTCATTTTATGTCCTCCTATCTTATCCCTATTTCCCACCTCGTTTTTCATAGATATGTAAGGTATACCGGAGAACTCAGGATAGAATGGACATGTCACTATGATTTAAATTATGTAATTGCCTCTAGGATTATGAATATGTATATAAATATTTTAAGAATATTAATGAATGTATTAAATGTTTAAATTACGTTTAAATCTTATGTAAATAATGTTTTATGAATGTTGCATGTAGACTAAGACACTAAGTTAATGTTCATGTTATATAGTCTCATGTTATATAGGTTGCTTGCAATTAGGAATTTAACTAGTTTCTCCTATATTATTTGCCTTAATCTATTTGATTACATGAGATTTTCCATGATTAATGTTATCAAATAAAATGTGAATGTAAATGTAACGATAATATAAGATTTGCTAAAGTTTCAATTACCTTTAGGTGGTTGAGATTCTAATGCTGGTAGCACCATAAACTTTACTTTTTTTTTTTAAATTGTAGGTGATCCATTCAAATCAAGGTGTTTCGAACTATTCACACCAAAAAAGAGATTAATAATAGAGCTGTCAATTTTTGACACGACCCATTTACACGATACGACACGACACGTAGTTAAGCGGGTTTGGATTTACATTAAATGGGTTTGAGTCATAAACGGGTTAACCCGTTTATGACATGATAAAAAATGCAGGTCTAAATGGGTTGACCTGTTTAATCCGATTAGATACACAATGACCCGTTTATTTAAATAGGTTAATAATTAATATATTTTATATTGATTCATTTAAATATGTTATAGATGTTATGATCTATTTATTTAAATTAAATTTATTAGATAATTAAATTTTATTTAAAATAGTAATATTTTAATTTTAAATATCCATTTGTAAAATATAAAATCATCTCATCCATTTTATTTCATATAAATATATGTAAATTTAATTGATTTATAAATATTTAGATTTAAATAATAGTTTTATAGATATTAATAGTATAGTTAAATAATATTATTTAATTTTAATTCATTTTAAAATGTTAAATAGATTGTATTATGAGACTAAAATGACTATTTATTTAAATCAATTAA
>CAOGCB010918315.1:0-12799 GCA_948266635.1 Cnidoscolus chayamansa | reverse complement strand
ATGCATTATACTGTTGAATATGATTCCATATTAATGATAATTCGAAGCATACATTATTTGATTAAGAAAAATACAGGCTAAAGAAAGCAATAATCAAGATCGGCCTCTTCATGCAAGTTTAAATGAACAAAGTTCCAAGATTCCCGCGACAAAATTTAATCCAGTAGCTTAATGACTAATTAAATCACTCCTGTTAGGCTAATTATAATCATCACTTTTTCTTCTCCTCTGATTCCCATTTTTCTTCCATAGAATTGAAAATCAATTCCATGCTATTGCCACTGCTGCTGCCTGAATTAAACATAACATCAGCCATATCTGCTACAGCAAAATCAGCTTCTTTACCATATCGGAAAGTGGAGGGACCTGCACCTGCACCTACCGTGCCACTTCCACTGCTACCACCACTACCACTCCCTCCACCACCTAGACTAAATTCCAGCCAAGATGGAGGCTGATGAGCAGCCATAGTGCTCTGAGTCATCTCCTGGGTTATTTCCGGCAGTTGTGATGGTCGAACCGATGGTGCAGTAGCAGACATGTGACAAGTGTGGTCGCCCCGGTATGTAACTTCAAACGTATAGGGATCATCATCTAGTCTCTGGACTTGCTTCTTGGCTGGACATTGGTACAGTTTTTGGTGTGTGCACCTGTAGTAACTCCTGAAAGAGACAGTTGAGTCGTAGTATATTACTCTACTGTATGATTCAACTGAGCCATTTGAGCTTTCAAATATGTATAATATTCTATTATATTCTTCCAACTAGTCCACATGGAAAAGGATCTATCACTTGTGCCATTACTTAGTCAATGACTCAATCTAATTAGTTCTATATATACCAAGTCAAAATCCATTGGGTTTAGAAGAGAATGGTAAAAAAGGGCATGAAAAAGTTATTAAATTTTAGGTTTGAATTTGTCACACAGGCACATATATATATATAATTGGATTCAATTAAGACTTGAACTTAGATCTCACAATCTCTAGATATGATTCTAGTACTAATACATTAAACTATATGCTAAGAATAATAAAATTTGAAAATTGTATAGGAATTTACCTTGGGAACCTTGAGCCTAGTATTTCTTTCTGGCCATATTTCCTCCAAGTGAAGCCATCCTCTGGTGGGATTTCAGTATTTCCCATGCGAGGTGCAGCTACCATCACTGTTTTCTTTTCTGCATTATCTTTCCTGCAAGTTACAACCCGTAAAATGTCTAATAAGTTAGCCTTTTTGTATTGGGAAAACTTGGAAAATGATTTTACAATCTTAATCCTTCCTAAACTTTAGATCATCTTCATGCGTATTGATGTGATGGAACTATATGTATATAGTTGTAATATTGTATTTTCTTTTATCTCATTATGTGATAGCTACCATATAACGAGTTAACACCAACTCTTCTGGTGGCCTTTTTTCTAAGAAACCAACAGCTTAATTAAGTGGGACTTGCTTTTTCAGACAATTTCCTTTGACCCTTCTGGCAATTCGAATGAAGCACTCCCCACACTCTTCTAGATTAAGAAATATATCGTTGATTCTGATCGTGAAACATAAGACGTCTACGGTGAAAATATATATTATATACATGTTAATTAAAAATATAGACATTAAAGAAGAAGTTTCTTACCTTCTTCGCGGCCTTTGCGTGGATGACGAAGCCATTGCCTGAACATCTCTGCCACCCAATTCCATAGACCCTATCTGTATCCCACCTCCTGTTGCTTGCTTATTCTCCAAACCTGAACTGCTGCCGATCCTCTCTGCCATTAGCTGTGATTGAAGCAACTCCACCATTTTAGTCCTTAGCCAATACTCCTGTAAGCTTGGATCAATCTGGGGTTGCTGCTGCTGCTGCTGCTGCAGCATTTGGGAAAGATTTTGATGAGAACTTAATTTCTCCCTAGCAGAAATGAAAACCCTGATGATTTCATCTAAGTTGGAAATCATGTCTTGATTTTGGTGGGTGGCTAAGTCTTGTATGGCGGGTTCAAGTTCTTTAGCTAACTTGATCCCTTGAAGGATTAAAGAAATGAACTCATCCATGGGTTTAAAGGATCAAGAATAAGTTTTTGTTTGGGGTGTGTTGGATTTAAACATAGTAAATACGTCTGTAAAAGGATATATAAATGAGGAATTTAATGGATATCTTTTGGGTGTGTTTCTATGAGGGTGCTGGGGGCTCTTCGTAATAGAGAAAAGTGGGAGCATATTTTTTATGTTTCTTTTACACGGTGCAGAAAAGAGGAGCTTGGAAAATAAGACCAAGTCATGGTCTCCTTGGTATGCATTTGTTTCAGTCTAGAGGAAGACCATGCCCTATTGAAACCACTTGATTTTTGTTTTAGACCTCGAAGAATTTTCCTAGATTTGAAGTTATGACATATTGCCAATGGAAATGGAATTCTTCCTGCTTCTAGGTTGCTTTGAATAATATATATTTTCTCAGGAATTTACCTTTCCTCAAGTTCAACACCCATGAGAATTAATTAAAATAATAAGCATATTATTTTTAATGTTTAATCAACAACCATGGTCATCCAATCCAACCCCACGTCATGGGTCATGTAGACCATAGCCTTCTGCTTCATGCTCTCACAGAAACCTGTAGATTTTACCAAATACAGGTCAAAATTCCAGGGTCCTGGCGTGTATAAAGGTGGTAAAATTTGTAGGGACTAATGGTTTTGGTTGGTGTCGTTAATTATTAATTTCCTGAAAATTAAAGGGTCTTGATGAACAATCCTTCAAATTACCTTCATATACTCCGTGATCATTGGCCCATTTGGCCATTTTCCATCTTTGTCTTGTAGGGTTGAAGAATTTCAGGAAGCTATCTATATCATATGTGACTGTCTCAACTATAAAGAGAAAAAAAGAAAGAACTTGCAGGGTGATGTAGACTCGGGAATACACTTGTCTATAGCTTTAATTCACTCAAGAAGACAAAGTAAAATGAAAATTAGAAAGAAGTGCAAATTTGCTGAAGGGTTTAGTTTTGGTCTCCAATATCTCCAGGCACGTCCTTGTAGCGGTCTTTAGCCGTTGGATACAGTGCATTCAATTTGGGCGGTGACCAACTTAAAAGCTTATATAGCAGAACCTTCATAAAAATCACAATCACATACTCCCATGTAACTAGTTGCATGTTGTGTTCATCAATCTTTTTGTCATAAATCCTTTTCTTTTGGACGTTCCTTTCATTGATCTTTCTCTTTAATTAGGTAAGATTACTTGGACTTCCCTCCTAAAGATTTTTGCCCAAAGAAATGTTTTGTTGCTATGCATATTTGCCATTAGATAATTAGTGTATTCTCAATACTGATGAGATACGGTGAATAAGGATTGCATTCAGTTTGAAGTTTCTTTCGAAGAACTGAATTCATTTTCGAAAAATGATCTAGTGCAATAAAAAGCAAGCGAAAATCAACCCTTAGAAACGGGATATTAGAAGCAAAGTGAAACTGTGAACAAATGAATTGATCGATCTTAGACCTCTTATTATTATATGCAAGAGCTAGCCAAGGCTCGAAACATAAGAAATATACTATGAAAGAGAAATTTATTGACTGGCTGTTGAGCTTTAGAAGATAAGCACAAGTATAAAGTCATAAAAGATAAATAGACAAACCGATTATAAAAATACTTTGAAATCTTATTTTATGATAGTATTTTTAAATATGACTTCGTAACGAGGTAATTATCAATTGTATATATAAATATAATTTTTAATATTAATAGAGAGGATGAGTGATTAGTAGGTAGCTATTAGGCTAAATCTATTGGTCGTAGTGCAAGCCAATAAGTAGGGAGTGATTCGGCAATCAGCAACTAGAACGAACTCATGCGTGCCAAAAATTGTTGTCATGACTACGAAAAAGCGAAAGTTGGTGCTGAGGGAATCTGCCAACCAGCGAGGTTCAAGTTGGGGCATTGCGCTGGCTGGCAGATTCTTTCAGTAACACTGTCGCTTTTTCGCAGCTATATCAGTAATTTTTGATATGCATAGTCTCGTTCTAGCTGCTAGTTGCTAGTTGCCGAATTACTCTCTGCTGATTCGCTTGTTTATAATCTGTGTTAATGTATATGTAATTAATTAGAGTTATAAGAGGCGAAAATCACTGGTCTCTCAATTATTTTATCAGTCAAACATATTTTTCACTTTCACATGTACATAATTTACTTGTGAAACTTTTTTAATTGAACTCCACATCCATTGAAGCTTCCATGAAAGTGTGATGATGCCACACTTCCACTACAACAATAATGCAAAGAAAGCCCAAAGTCAACAACAATATCAAATCAAAATATGTTAATATATATATTTATAAATAATATTTTTCTTAAATTTTTTTTAATTTAAAAAAAAAAAAGTAATTTACTTCAACTTATTTTCTAATATTAAGAAATAAGAAAAATTGGTCCGACAGGAATGAAACTGAAGGCCTAATGAGCAATGATCATTTACAGGCCCAAGAAAGAGCCCAGATGGTTCATAGATCTGGCAAGAAAGAATTTAACTATTCCGCTTCCATGGATTTCTATTCTATTTGATTTCACTTTCTCAATTCCTATACACTTTCTCTCTCAGATCCAATCGCATCATTTCCAGTTTTACAGATTGTCTCTGCGTTCTCAATACTAGCTTAGAGGAGGAACAAGGACAGCATGTTTAAATTTTTGAAGGGTGTGGTGGGCGGATCTGGTACTGGACTTAAGGATCTTCCTTACAATATTGGCGAACCTTACCCTTCTGCTTGGGGCTCCTGGACTCACTATCGTGGCACCTCCAAGGTACCTATGCTCTACGTTTTATCTTCCCCAATTCACTCACTCCCTGGCCTCATCTCTAATTGTCTATGACTGATTACTGGACTAATAAATTCAATTACACGTTATGGGTTTTGTGATTTTGTTTCAACCATTCGCAATTCAGGTTCTTTTTTTTTTTTCTGTTAATTATGGTGTAGAAGCTTAAGATCGTTCTCTTAGGAGACAGTAGGTGCAAGGGGGTGTAAGTGACGCTTTAGTGTAACTAGTGCAATTTACTACTTCATATATTTGTATTCGAGAAGCATGTGTTGATGTGCTTAGGGACTTTCCGGCTTTGTAATTAACTATAAATGTCTGCATTCACGTGGTACTCAAGTTATGGCCATTTTCATCTTTCACTCCCAACATACTTTGAATCCCTTTTCTTTTTCCACTCATTTTGTCAATAGTGTATGAATATGGGGATATTCATGAATGCTAATTCTTCTAACGAGTTTTCTTCCAGTCCCCAATTGAAAGCTTCATGGGCAAATTGAAGGTAGTTTAGTTTATTGTTACATGAAGATTATGCATTTTAAATGTCTTATTCTTCTTTTTTTAGATATCACATGATTGATTTTCAATTTCCCATACTCTAAATCGTGGTTAATTAATCATTGAATATTTTAGGACTTAATTCTATGCGGTTTGTAATGTTGTTTTGCTGGTGTATCTCACATCATTATTTATGTACATAGAAGGACGAAATCATGGTCAATGAAGATATCTTATCTTCCTACCTGGGTATTATTTGGTGAATACCATGACATTTTGGAGGAGTCTCATCTGTGGATGATGCTAAATGTTTGTATGATGAGCTCCTTAGGGCGATGTTGTGGTCTTTTCTCTTTCAGTTTTCTTCATTAAACTCGATGTATTTGTGCCTTTTGGTTTAACTTTCAGGATGATGGATCTCCAGTCTCAATATTTTCACTTTCTGGAAGTAATGCTCAGGATGGACATATAGCAGCAGGCCGTAATGGTGTCAAGCGCCTTCGCACTGTAAGCTTTCATGGTTTTTGGTAAATTTGTTTGGTATAAGTGGAACTTTTTTCTTGTTTTGCTAACTTATTTGGGAGTTAAATTCCATTTGGATGATTTGAATTCTCAAATAGAGAACTCTGTAACAATTTTAAAATGGTCTAGTTGCAAATTTACCTACTCATTTTAGAAGCTTTCTGACATACATTTAAAGTTAGTTTTTGTAATATCTTATTTATGATGACCCTAACAAAAAGTTGATTCAAATAACAATTAGATGCCAATTCAAATAACTAATAATTAGTTATTGTGATGCACCATTTAAATTCCTTCTTTTACTCTTATTTTGTACTGAATCTCTTTGATGAGAATTGATGTCCTGGAGTTTATAGCTTTAGGCATATGCAGTGTTTCCATTTTATTGGATTAACGCCAACAAGCATAAAAATGCCCTTTCTCCTTTCAGGTCAGGCATCCAAATATTCTTTCATTTATATACAGTACTGAGGTTGAAACTATTGACGGTTCTACCTCAAAGATTACTTTGTACATGGTGACTGAACCTGTTATGCCATTATCTGAGAAAATCAAGGAGCTAGGTTTAGAAGGCACACAAAGGTAGAACTTCTGTAATCTGCTTGAGTTGTTCTCCTTTAGTTATGCAAGTTTTGCTGCTTTTTTTGGTATATTAACATAAATTTATTAATGTATTACACATTATTCTTTGCATGATGACATGTACATTCAGTTCATCCACAGGTTAATATTTCAAGCTCTTCTGTCTAATTACTAATTGACATGGACTGGGTGTTTTGCATGGACACATGCAGAGAGTTAGTGGAGCCATTCCATCATGGTGATTACATGTGAATTAATGGAGTTTATTACATTTTTTTTACTTGTGATATTTTTTTTTGGTTGGCAGAGATGAATATTATGCTTGGGGGCTACACCAGATAGCTAAGGCTGTGAGCTTTTTGAATAATGATTGCAAACTTGTACGATTTCTCAACTTCTCAAATGATCATAATTGAGTAATTTTGTTGACTATTTTTTTTCTAGGATTTATTCTTCTTTCTTTTTTTGTTTATTCACTGTCTGACTAGCTTCTACCACAGGTACATGGTAATGTTTCCTTGGCCAGTGTTGTTGTCACACCAACTCTAGACTGGAAGCTGCATGCTTTTGACGTTTTATCTGAATTTGATGGGAATAGTGAAAGTGCAAGTGGACCAATGCTGGTAATCCACATGCTTGGCATTCAGCAATGTTGCAACTTTGTTTTTTTTTTTAAATACCTCTACGACATATGCTATATCTTGAATTCACCACATAAGCAGCATATACGAGTAGTGTAATCCTTGATGACTATGTTCAGAAGAACATCACAAACTCTGTTCCTTGCAATTAAGTTATATTAATTCAATTTATTTTTTTCTTCTTTTTCCCCTCCTGGAAACTCTTTGACTGGGAATTGTAGTTGACTAAGTCAAATATTAGTTAGAAAGCAGTTACTAAACTTCTATATAAATAGAAGTATTGTATTAAAAAAAGGATACCAATTCAGAATATTTGCCAAACACCCTCTCTTTAACTCTCTTTCTCTCCGTCTAATCTCTGAATTATGCTCTAATTCTACTTCTTCTCTATCTCTTCTTTATTTCTTTCTACTCTATCATTCTATCCTTAGCTTCCATGTGACAAACTGGTATCAGAGCTGATATCAATCAGCCATGACATGATCAGCTGCAGCTATTAAAGATAACCGATTGGGAGAATTGGAGGAGCAGATCCGGTTAATGCAGGAGAAATCAAGAAATTAACCTAGCAGTTCTCTTCCTATCTTTCTGAATTCTCTACGTTCTCTTCTCATCTCTACTCTTCTACTCTAATTTCTCATCTAAATTCTGTTGTTCTACTGTCAAATCATTCCTATTCTATAATTCCATTAGCCCTATCGTAACAAATTGGTTCAGCAGCAAATTCACAATGTCCAGATCAGGAATAGCCAATCAAGAGCATCGGTTAGCTGTGTTGGAGAATTAGATCAGAGAATTTCAGGAAACCTGCAGGAAAAATACAGAAGAATGAGAGAAGAAATTAAAAGAAGTGCGATGGAAACTAGGAGAGTACTCTTGGAGGAGCTGCAATCTATTTTTGGAGTTGGATTGGTAGATCGGATCAAAGGAGGTATGTCTGGAGACAATGAGGAAAATAATTTGGCAGTTGCGTTAGGAGAGAGAGGGATTCTTCCAGCTCCAAAGGTGAGTGTCAGTCAATAGCACAGGGAGCCAAACAGTTTTGGTTTAACATCAGAAAATGGAGGTATATTTAGATTTCTGCCAGAAATTAAGCTAGTATTGTTTGATGGAAAGGAGCAAGTGTCTATTAAGGATGTAGACATGGCAAATGAGATTAATATTCTTGATGATGGGGGAGAGAAAGATATTGTTATTAGTGGTAATGCAAAAAATGTACCTTAGGAGAAGCATGTTAGGATGTAATTCCTAACAATGTAATATTGTAGTGGGATGAAATCAAAATCAGGTTAGGGAAATATTAGGGAGAGTTTAGATAGAAAGAAGTAGAGCAGAAGGTAGAAGAGAGAAAAGAATAGCAGAGAGAATAGGGAGAGAGAGAGTAGAAGGAAATGAGGAATGTGTATATTCTGCATGATCCTTCCTCCTGCATTTTCTGTTACATAGCAGCTCACCTATGCTGAGCTGTAACGTACAACAGGAATATGCCACCTCTAGAATGTACTATAGGAATCTACAAACAGAATGTAGTGCTAGAATTGACAAAAATGTAGGAATTAAAACAGATTTACTATTTACTATGTAACAAAGCAACTTATGCTGGTCAAGTTCCTGCTTCTATTGAGGTCCCTAAATTGATCATATTGAAGGATGGTGAGAATAAGAAGCTGATCTTTGACAACGTTAGAGGCAAGCATGAAGATAATACACTTGAGCTCCTTGTCTAGCATCTTGGTGAAGAGAACTTTTATCATGATCAAAGTATTGCAATGTATGTGGAGCTGAGATTGACACAAAGAGAGTTCTATTCATGTGCTTTTATTATTCTAATGAAGGATGAATGGGAGAAATCAAGAAGGCAAAGGAAAAAAAAATAGTATGGAGAGTTGTGCTAATAACTGAAAAAGATAATTCTACTTAGAGCATGTGGGAATCATTCTCTTGTAATGGTTTGATTTGTAGAATTTCAATCATCTTGGGGACAAGAAGATCCACATGGGGAGGATATTGTACTCTATGTAGGAAGAATAACGGGAGGGAATTGTAGTTGATTAAGTCAAATACTGGTTGTAGTTGACTAAGTCAAATATTAGTTTTGAAGCAGTTACTAAACTTCTATATAAATAGAAGTACTGTACTCAAAGAAGGATATCAATCAGAATATTTGCCAAACACTCTCTTTTACTCTCTCTCCCTCCTAATCTCAGAATTCTGCTCTAATGCTACTTCTTCTCTATCTCTTTTCTATTTCTTTCTACTCTATCATTCTATCCTTAACTTCCATGTGACACATTGTTGAGCTGGTGTAACAATGTGTTGATGCGACAAATGTTTGAGACTTTGTTGATTTGTATGGACCAAAAATTTTCTGCCTAAGAAGTAGGGTCGCCAATGTTGAATGGCGAGAACTAAGGCCATCAATTCTTTTTCATAGACAAAGAAAGATAAGGACTGTGAAGAGAGAGCTTTACTGAAGTAAGCAATAAGTTTTTCAAGTTGCATAAAAACAACACCAACTCCAGAACCAGATGCATCACACTCAATGATGAAAGCATATGAAAATATGGCATTGCTAAAACAAAGGCAGAAGTGATTGCTTGCTTGAAAGCATCAAAGGCCT
This sequence comes from Cnidoscolus chayamansa, assembly GCA_948266635.1. Classification (NCBI taxonomy): domain Eukaryota; kingdom Viridiplantae; phylum Streptophyta; class Magnoliopsida; order Malpighiales; family Euphorbiaceae; genus Cnidoscolus; species Cnidoscolus chayamansa. The sequence continues at coordinate 3,125 of CAOGCB010918315.1, read as the reverse complement.
GTTGAGCTTGGGCAGTCCACTGAAAATGTGATTTAGCCTCTTTTGTGGTTAGTCTAGTGAGTGTATAAGCAATTGTGCCACAACCTTGAATAAAGCGGTGGTACTATCCTGTTAGACTCTCTTACCCCCTTGATAGACTTTCGAATTGGCCATATGAGAACCACAAATACTTTATTGGGGTCCATGGATACCCCAAAATGAGAAATAATATGGCCCAAATAATTGATCGAGCAGTAGCCTAGAGGGCACTTCTTATTTGCCACAAATTGATGTTGTTGCAGGGTTTCTAAGACCAGTTTCAAATGAATAAAAGTGGCTTTTCCAAGAAGAGTTGTACACCAAAATATCATCGAAAAAAACCAGAACGAATTTTTGAAGATAGGGCTGAAATATGTGTTATGAAGGGAATTGGTATTGAAAGATTTAGAGTAGAGATGAGAAAAGAATTGAAGAGAGTAGAGAGAATGAGAATGAGGAAGAGTGTTTGTATTAAACTTTTCAATGAATTTCTCTATTCCTTCTGCAGTGTGTATATGTATGTAGGATAGTACTAACTAACTTGACAACTCACCCTTCTAGTGGTTTCTCCTTAACAGATTCTGTTACCCCTTACTATTTACACACCTCTTTCATTTGCTACCTATTCCTTCTTCTTTCCTATTCTTTCTACGTGTATATGTGACAATACCCTCCCCATGAGGGTCTTCTTGACCCCAAGAAGACTGAAATTCTGGGAACTGCTTTGTGATAAACGTAGCATCTTCCCATGTTGCTTCTTCTGGTGGTAAATTCTGCCATTTAACTAGCCCTTGCAAAATTCTGCGTCCATCTCGGAAGATTCTTCTGGTCTTTAGGAGTGTTTCAGGCATGATGAATACTTGATCATCCTGAAAGGTCGGTAGGTGCTGAAGTACTACTGTCTGATCTCCCACCTTCTTTTTGAGTAGTGAGACATGAAAGACTGGATGGATGGAAGTTGTTGGGGGCAGTTTCAGTTTGTAAGCCACCGATCCAATCTTATCTAAGATTTCATAAGGTCCATAAAACCTGGCAGCTAGTTTGAATTGCTTCTTTAATGCTAAAGAAGTTTGTCTATAGGGCTGTAACTTCAAGTCGACCATATCTCCAACTTCAAATACTCGATCACTTCTTTTGTTATCTGCGTATTGCTTCATGCGATTCTGTGCTTGAAGTAAGTTCTCCTTGATCAATTGAGTCATTTTCTGTTTTGCTAGCAAAAATTCTTTCACTGCACTAACTTTAAAATCATCCCCTGGCATGAATAAAGGAGAAGGAGCTGGATATCCATATAGAGCCTCAAATGGAGACATGCGGATACCACTGTGGTGGGAGGTGTTATACCACCATTCTGCTAAAGGTATCCATTGGGCCCATGTATGTGGTTTCTGGAAGCATAAACATCTTAGATAAGATTCCAGGCACTGATTGAGGCGTTCTGTTTGACCATCCGTTTGTGGATGATAGGCAAAGCTCATGTTTAAGGAGATCCCCAACTTCTTGAACAATTCTTTCCAGAAATGGCTTGTGAAAATTTTATCTCTGTTAGTCACAATGGTGGTAGGTAGTCCATGGAGTTTAAAGATAACATCTAGAAATAAGGTTGCCACCTTAGAGGCATTGAAGGGGTGTTTCAGTAAGAGGAAGTGAGCATGCTTGGTAAGTCGATAAACTACTACCAAGACTGTGTGATATCCTTTAGAAAGAGGGAGTTTCTCAATGAAATCCATTGATATTTGTTGCCAAGTTTGGGAGGGAATTGGTAGAGGCTGCAGTAGTCCCGGAAGTCTGCCATGCTCTGGTTTACATCGTGCACACACGTCACAAGTCTTTATCCATTCTACTAGCTGCTGCAACATCCCTGGCCAGTAGAAGTGCCTCTTTAGTCTAATATAGGAAGCATTGATACCTAAATGTCCCCCCAATTGAGAGTTGTGATAAAGGTTTAAGAGATGATTCCTTAGTGTACCCGAACTACCAACATACAGTCTCCCCTTGAATTTCAGCAATCCTTGTTGGAATGTAAACCCTGGATGAGCTTGAGCATCTATAGAAAGCTGAAAAATGAGCTCTAAGGCTTTATCATCTCCCTCATAAGTAGTGATCAGTTGCTGCATCCATGTGGATTGGAGGGAAGAAGTTGTATTCATCAAAAAGTCACCATTGGAGGGTGAAATTCTAGACAAGGCGTCTGGTACTTTGTTATCCACTCCCTTCTTGTATAGAATTCGATATCTCAAACCCAATAATTTGGAAACCCCTTTTAATTGCAGATTTGTATGCAACCTTTGCTCTAAGAGATGCTTAATGCTCTCATGGTCTGTTTTGATGAAGAATTCACCTTGCTCTAAGTAATGCCTCCACTTAGAAACGGCAAAGGTGATAGCTAACAGTTCTCTCTCATAAACTGAGAGTCCCCTGCTTCTTGGTCCAAATGCCTTAGAAATATAAGCAATTGGGTGGCCATTCTGCTGTAAAACAGCTCCCATGCCTATTCCATTTGCATCAGTCTCAATAGTGAATGGCATAGAGAAATCTGGCATGGCAAGCACCGGAGTTGACGCCATAGCTTCCCTTAGACTCTTGAATGCTGCTTCTGCCCTTTCATTCCAGTGATAAGAGTCCTTTTTTAGTAGATCTGTTAATGGTTTGCTGATGATACCATAGTTCCTCACGAATTTTCGATAATACCCTGTCAATCCCAAGAAACTCCTTAATTCTTTGAGGGACGCAGGGATTGGCCATTTCACCATGACCTCAACCTTTGTAGGATCTGTAGATACTCCTTTGTCAGAAATTAGGTGGCCTAGATACTCGATCTGTGTTTGTCCAAATGCACATTTGCTAAGCTTAGCAAAGAGCTGCTGTTTCTGAAGGATTTGGAACACAGCTTCAAGGTGCATAATATGCTCTTCCCATCCCGAACTGTAGATGAGTATGTCATCAAAAAATACCAATACAAACCGTCTCAAGTGAGGTTGAAAGATCCGGTTCATCAATGCTTGAAATGTTGCTGGAGCATTAGTGAGCCCGAAAGGCATCACTACAAATTCATAATGCCCTTGATGCGTTCGGAAGGCTGTCTTGTGAACATCAGGGAGATTCAT
>CAOGCB010916983.1:0-15514 GCA_948266635.1 Cnidoscolus chayamansa | reverse complement strand
TAAATTTAATTATAAAAAAAAAACTTTATTAAATTCTTAAATTTTTTAATAAACACCGGGGCAAAGTTATTTAAATTCCCTTATCCCTCCGCCCCCCCCCCCCCCCCCCCCCCCCCCCCCCCCCCCCACCCAATAGTCATCAATTAATCAGCAAGGCGTCTGCTATCCAGGCAAAATATGCAACTGAATTTTGTTTTTATCCACTCTTCAAGCAACATTGACACTCGGTAAAAAAATATTTAAATGTTTTCATTTCTTAAACCAGACATAAGCATCAAATTGACGCGACAATCACATGAATTAAAAGCAAGAACTCATTTTTTGCACTTAAGTGTCAACATTACTATATCAAGCAAGCAAATTATAATTTAGGGATAAAAAAACCTTGAAAAAAAGAAAAACCTATTCAAATCAACTACAAGTCTCACAGCACCAGCAACAATACCCAATAGAGAAAGCAGAAAAACAACACGCACACAAGGAAAAAATTGAACTTCAAAACTGCCCTCAAATCGAAGGATAAGGCAAAAAATAACACAAAAAGTAACATCAACAAATAAATCAGAAATTAGACTTGAAATCCAAATTATACCTTGGTAGTCATCTTTATCAGAAACAATCCATCGCCCTTCAAATGAATCCTCGAAGGACTCGTAAAAGATCTACACCAACAATACATTACATTTACATGAAAACGAAAAGCGACAACAAAACTAAAAAAGCAAAAAAAAACTCTGCTTCTATACAAAAGAGTATTGAGAAATGTTAATACCTTATCGTCATCAGATGCACGGAGCAGACTGAAGGAAACTGAAGCTACCAAGAAGAAAAGAGCCAATCGCAGAGAGAGGCGTTTCCTTTCCCCCATCTCTCAATCTCTCTCAAAAACTCTGTCAAAACCCTAGATGTTAACGAGGACGATGATTGATCTGAAATCTGAATCTAATCTAATACAAGAACGAAGCTACTTGATATTTGTCACGGCGACACAGAGATGTGGGCATACATATGGAGATCTGGGGGAAGAGAGAGAATGCAATCGTGTTGTCTCCACCAATGAAAATACTTGCCACGTGAAATAACCCAATCAAAATTAGCCACGTAAAACCTCCAGCCCTCCTCCTATGCGCTTCTGGTTGAATCGTACAATTAGGGGCTTGACCCGGTCACACCAGGGACTCCATTTCTTTGGTTAGGAACAAGACCCACCGGTTCGGCCTATGGTTTCCGGAAGAGTTTTTGAACTAATATAACAGTCCGGGTTGATTATTCTGATTTCCTTTTTCTTTTTGTCAGATTGTGATTTGCTTTTTCAATACTCTAAATTGTTGAAGAGTATTAATAAATATCAATGGAGAAAATAATATTTTTATTAAACGTACTACTAATTTAAAAAATATTATATAATTTCGTTCAATTAATATCAGAATTTCAAATTACGTTATTTTGTGTTATAGTGATAAGATTTGATACCAAAGAACGTATGTGCAAAGTATGGAATTGCTTCAGAAGAAGCAGTAACAAGAGAATATGGTGACAGTTCGCTTATGTGCTTGCTACCATGCCATGAAATAAGGTTTTTGGTGATTTTTACATATTCGTGACTTCTTCCCAAACAAAGGTTAATGTTGCAGGCTAAAATCAGACCACAATGGACCTCTAAGGTCGCAAATGTAGGCCTCCCATGAACAGGAACCGACCGAGTAGAACTTCTATGGTGCAAAATCATCAATCTTTTTCATGGTACAAGAGAACATGCATGGCAAGGACTTACTTGCAGGAAAATGATGTTGTTTCTCATTCGGCTAATTCACTATAACAATTTTCAATGAATTTATTATGAAGCGAACACACCTGTTAGCTACCTTATACCTTGTGTAGATGGGTACAAGAGTTTCAAAGCATGACTGCATGAGAGCCAACTTTTGCTGAACTCTACACCTCAACTGCTACGTACGCCAAAACGCTTACCATTTGAGACAAGCCACGGTAGCCGTTGAGGGGGAGAGTTCAGAGAAAGTTAGATCTCCGAAGAGCTGCGTCTGCACTGATGAGGAAAGAGTTGCTGATGGTGGGTATTTATACGTACACACTCCAGAAAAAATGATGCCTTTTTATTGGTGGGGGTGTAGAAATTAGAATCAAGACAAAGACTGTGACCTTTCCAAGATTGGTCTGAGGCAATTGAGGAAACTTAGTGAACATTTTCCAACATATTCGAAAAAGTTTTGGAGGCTGAAAAGGAAAGCAAAGATTTGTTTAAAGCAGTGCCTTCGGAGACATCCGGTGAAGTTGGAAACACTGAGAGGTCTATTCAAATGTCACTGTTAACAAGAAAATCTGTTTACCAGAAAGGCAGAAACCTTGCTCCTGTAAATAAAAAAAAATGCACGACATGCCCCATGCAAAGGGTGCTAATAATGACCCTTACCCATCTCAAGGGCTATTATACATGAGAGACACTGTTAATTATATTGCTTGGGGCGTCAAGAACAATTCTCCCTTCAACATAGATATTGCAATTCTTAGCTTTCGACGCCAACCGTATGTTGCTTTCAGTTGACGGCGGCGTCTTAAGTTGGCCACGCTCTTCATTAGTTCCATAAGCACTGCTTTATGATTAACTTGTCGACAATAATAGTGTTACAAGTTGGTCTTACCGGATGACTTAAATTCCACAAGGGCTCCTGACTTGTCTCTTCTTGTATTTGCTCCTGAAAATAAGCCATACCACAGATTCCAAATCGATTAAAGATTTGGTAAACATGGAGCACTGTAAGCGAACAAACATATAAGTACAACTAGTGAACCTTCCTGTGGTTTATTAAATGGCATTGCACCATTCAAATAAAATTTACCTGGGAAGTTCACGTATTTGGTTTGCTGCAGATTCTTGAGAAATCTCCTTGAAATTATTAGTGATTTATGGAGGAACTGAAGGAGATGATAACAAGGAAATAGGATCAATTCTTGCATGAAGTAAAATTTATTGAAAGTACGCAGGCATTAAATCATGGGAAGGTAAGCCTTCAATCTCCGCCAAAGGTCTCCAACATTTCCATAGCCTGGGATTTTGGAAGCCTTTGAGGGAGATTGGAAGCTTCTCTAACCTTTCTAGCAAGTGTCACTGTCTCTAGCTATACATATCAAACTACGAACCTTCAACGTTTTTATATAGGTCGACAGCCGACTTGCTCAGTGGCTGGAAAAATTCTGGTCTAGACTTCCCTACAACAACCTAGCTAGTTGTTTTGGTTTATTTTATTGCACTAATAGTCAGACTTAGACACAGTTAACACAGTTTATAGTATTGTTCAATATTCTTCAATGAAGAATAATTTTGTTGATTTCCCCATATCTGTAAGCAAAAGTAGTATGTGTCAACTTCTTTGAACTGTATACTTTTGGAGAATGCCTAATGGACTGACTCATTCTCCACTACAAATCTCAAGAGAATGATTATAATTAATGGGAAATCAACGTTTGTGGGCAGTGAAGCTACCAGTTTTCCAAAACCACACATCCCAACCCTATTAAGAATAATCTGTAGGCTTGGCTTGGCTTTTGTTCAGATATTTTTCATGTACTCCATAACCCTGAAATGCCATTAACGCATGCTTCTGCTTTTGCATATATCAGTACAAGCATCTGAGCTATGGAACTTGTAGGTGATGAATTATAAAGTATAGTGCAGCGGCTTTGCCTAAAAAGCTAATTAATGAATTTCATATTTAAAATCCAACATCCCTTCCATTCAGCCATGCGAACTCTGCACCACTCAGCATAGAGAAAAAGTGAAGTAGAAACTTCCTCTAAAAATCAGATCTTCTGTAGAATATATTTAGTGCACCATATCTTCTCAAAGTATGGTTAAAATAATTGCATGACTTTCCTCTTGCGTGATCAGGCACTGAAGATTGTGGAATTCATTATGAAAAATGATCCTTTCATGTCAGTAATCTGCTATTTTCTTTTCATGCCCACCTTAATATTATCTAAAGTATTAGCTACCTGGCTAGAATTTTAGATATATTTTCATGAGTCGAAGTTTAAGCTTATTCGAAAGTTATTTTTTGATCGTGGATATAAACTTTACGTAGAATGTGTTTGTAGAGTAAATTAATATGCTTGTTGTCACATAAGTTTTGCTTTCTACAATTTCTCGTAATCACTTCCTAGTGTAGTTGCTTCAGAAATTTGTAAAACTAATATATGAACTCATGTGCTTGGGCATCTGATAATAAATATGGATATTACCTTACTCTTGATGGCGTTTACTGATGAATTGGTGCAGCATACAGTGGAAAAGAATATCAGCATAAATTCATAAGGATTTGATTCTTAAGAGATAGAAAAATATCCACTTTGTTCTGCATGCATTTTGGTCAATGTATATTCCTTCCCTTTAATTAATAATGGAGGTAATAATAAACCATTAAATATTAAACTTGTGCGTCCAACATCAAAGCTCTACCTCTATAAAGACTTATAATGATGATGAAGGGTCAGAGATATAGCATTTCTGTTTCAACAATTCTCTGTTCCTGGTCACTTGTTTTCTGTTTAATCTAATCTTGATTCTTGAATGGTTTTAAATTTTCAATTGCAGAATCCCCTTCTTCTCTCCCTCCTCTGAAGGCCTAAAAGATGGTCCAGCTCTGAATGTATCAGACACCAAACCCACTTCAATTAGATTATATCTCATGCCATTGCTATTCAGACCTATTCATATTAAGCAAACTCCATTTTTGCTTCTCTGTCTCACGTAACCTTTCCTTCTCTTGCTTCCTCTTCTTCCAAATCCAAAGCCCAAATACATTTGCTTATAATATTATTTTTTTTTACAAGTAAGATTTTTTTTTATGGATATATTCCAAGGAAAACTTAGCATGTTTCATTAAAAAGCATGGTGAGTTGATTAAGTTGGAGGAAAGCAGAACAAAAATGTGTGTGATGAGAGATCATCAACACAGAACTAAACAAATCAGTAACAAAAAGAATAAACAGAATAAAAGAAAAGCAAAATCAACCTAAACTAAAGTGGCAGCACGGGGAAAGTCAAGTCCAAGAGGGATAAAAGAACAGGTACGTTGCAGCCCTCTTGACAATAAAGTACAGCACAACCTCAACTGAAGCCGTATATTGGGAGTTCCCTGAGAGTTGATAATAATACGTGTTTATTTTAGCTCTTTTTGGTCCATGCTTAGTGGCTGTGGGAACATTGTGATGCTCTCTCTTTTCTCTTCTTCACTTAAACATCATCCATTTTTATTAATTACTAGTATAAATATAAGTTGCCGCATATAAATAATATAAATTATAATCAATTTCATTACAAGATTTATGAAGTAAGTGTTCAGCAGTTTACAGTTGGCAACATCCGAAAACCCACCAAAATTACTTAATTATCACCCACAAAATGCAAGAAGTGACTAACTGGCTACGACTCTTATGTTCTTTGTTATACTTCCTAGTCCAAGTTTGAGTAGGATTACCAAAATCGCGCATCTGGTGTAGTGGTATCATAGTACCCTCCCACGGTACTGACCGGGGTTCGATTCCCCGGATGCGCAATTGGCTTCCTTGTTTGTCAAATAATTTTTCCTCTCTCTGACTTGAAAAGAAAGTACTAGAGCACAAACACTGGCTGATCCAACTCGCAAGTGGTAGTTTATTTATAGCGTACAAAAGATCATTCACATTAACAGTACCTTATGAAAACTCGTTAAAAAAGAACATTACGCCCCTCAATCGTATAACCTTTATGAAAAAGTAAAAGATTAACCCAAACATCCCCCCAGCAGGAGCAGATTACATATGTACATTTCAATGCCGCTTCATTTCAGACTTGGGAGTCTCGGCGCCGGGCCGCTGATGAGCAAAAGCGTCTTTACGAATAAGATCAGGCGTGTTTCGAAGACCGCTATCAAACTCTTGAATGTGCGCTATCTTCCTGAAGAGTGATTTCTTCACAAATCTATCAGCCTCATTCAACACTGTCTCAGGGTCCTCAACCTCCGGGATTGTTTCCCTTTCCTTCTTCTTCACTCGTACTGCCGGGGAGTATAATAATTGTTGCTTGGCGGTGTACAGACCCAGAGAGACCGATACAGCTATCATTCCTAGAACCACATAAACGGGCACAAAATCTCCCTTTATTGCCTTCTTGGTACTTTTTTCTGGTCGAGCATGGCCCAAATCTGATGCTGGAGTATACGCCATCATTTTTGGAGAGCTTGAAGTTGCATATGTTGCAGCTCCTCTCAACCGACTTGCCATTGATTTCCAACAACTCTGAAAGATCATAAATATTAAGTGAGAGAGAAAAACACATTCTTGAATGAAAGCAAAAGAGAAATCAGCTATCAGTGATAACCCACCAATGATCTCAAAGCCATGATTGGAGGACAGAAACGCTGAAGAAATGTCGTGGAAGACCAGGATCGGGCTTGAAACAGATTACTTACCAAATGCTTACTCGCATATTGGAATGACACCTGATATATATATATATATAGGAGAGGGTGATGTAGAGGAGACTTCTGGAGCAACGTCGGGGGAAGTAGAGACTTTTGAGGGACACTCTTCGATGTAAAAAGTGGGCAGCATCAACCTAGAAGGCTCATGAAGCGGCACGTCACGTCGTACTACAGTAGTTCTGATAAGGGAAAGTCATAGATTCAGCTATTTTATTTTCTCTTGTGCATAACTAACTCAATACCACCAAATAAATCCTATGAAGCAGAGTGATATCTATAGCTTTGTTCCCCTTGTCTTTTTGTTTCACCCCGCTACAGATGTAGAATGCATAAATTGCTGCTCCGCAGTGCGCTAACCCGGCACCCATGGGGGGTTTATAAAACATGGAAGCCTCATGAAGAAGTGGCCCGTAATATAAGCTCGTGTTCTTTTTAATAAAAAAAGCTAGTGTTCTATTTCTTAATGAGCGGAAAAAGAGTAAGGATATAGAAAGTTGTTGCTGTCCTTTCAAACAAATTTAGTTAAGAATGGTATCTTCAAAATGCAACATATACATAGGATTTGGGATTTCTCATATAATTGGAATTCCCTTGCACAAACTTTAATTTATGCTCGGAAGGTCCAAAAGAGGTCTTACTTTCGCTTATAGAAGATTTTAAAACAACTAAGATAATGATTTAAATATTACATTTCATAACTTGAAAAGTCTACAAAAACCTTCATCCCAAAGGTTGGATTTTTAATGTTTGGACTGCAATTTCACTATGATCTCTTCAAACTAAATAATTATTCGAAGGGAATTTGCGTACCAGTGCGTGTAAATAAATATTTGTCCTTGCATGTAAAATTTTCACATTTTTCTCCTTTCTCCTCACCCAAGAATTCGAATCCAACAAGGTAGCAGTAGTCAACCCCTTCCTCCTTTACTCCTAACGACTTATAAATACTGAAGAGAACGCTAAATAACATGAATGTGCTCAAAATTCGGGCATTTTACTGCTACATTTCACATTGATGTTCCCTAATTCTATCTAAAACTGTATATATCTCATCTCTTTGTGCATGCAACCCATCTCCTGCAAGAAATTCATGTACAATCCCATCCAATTGAATCAAGCTACAACCAGCACTCTTCTTTACAACCCTATTGCCACTCATTAAACTCCTAATCTTCACCACATCTTCCCATCGGTCTGCATTGGCATAAACATTAGCCAAGACTGAGTAAACCCCACCATCTTCAGGTTTTAACTCCATCACCTGCTTTGCTGCCTTTTCTGCAATTTCAACATTCCCATGTATCCTACACCCTCCTAGCAAACCGCTCCACACAGACATATCACCACCCAAAGGCAAGTTATTTATCATCTCTAATGCTTCCTTGATCAACCCAGCCCGGCCTAGCAAATCAGCCATGCACCCATAGTGTTTGGGCTCTCGACGGACCCAATAAAACGATTCCATCTCATGGAAAATCTTCCTGGCTTCATCCACCAGCCCCCCATGGCTACATCCTACTAAAACTCCTAAAAAGCTAACTCCGTCAGGTTTAACCCCAGTCTCCATCATTCTTGAGAAGTAATTTAGCAGTAACTGACCATGGCCGTTCATTGCAATGCCGACTAGCATCGCGTTCCATGTAATCAAACTTTTATCAGGGCTCAATTCAAAAATCTTTACAGCAGTGCCAATGTACCCACACTTCGCATAAAAATCAACCAACCCAGTTGACAAAAAAGAATCAATTGGTATCTTATTCTTTACAATATAACTGTGAACTTGCTTTCCTTTTTCCAAATCACCTAGCTGTGCACAAGCAGAAAGAACAGACACCAATGCAATATTATCATGTCTAAGCTTTAAATCTATCATAAGATTAAATAATTCAATTGCCTGCTTGCAATGGCTTCCGTGGGCATACCCTGCCATAAGAGTACCCCACGACACAGAATCTCGCACAGGCATAAGATCAAATATTTCCCGAGCTGTTTCAATGTTACCGGCTTTAACAAATCCATCAATCAACGCATTGTAAGAGACCACATCTTGATGAGAACTTTCATCAAACAGCTGATAAGCATAGTTTAAGCGATTACATACTGAATAGACATGAATGAGAGAGTTAACTGCATACAAATCAGATAGAAATCCAAATTTCAGAACTTGCGAATGTAGCGATTGGGCCAATGAAAGAACGCGAAGCTGTGCGCAAGCTTTGAGGGCAAAAGGGAAGGAATGGAAGTCCGGAATTACAGAGCAGCGGCGCATTTGAAGAAAGAAATCGAGGGCGGTAACAGGGGAGAAATGGAGGATGTGGATTCTAATGACAAGGTTATAGCAAAAGGGAGAGGGGTATGGAATAGCATTGAATACAGACACTGCATAGTGCAACAGAGAGGAGGATGATTTGGAGCTGGTTGCGGAGGTGAGAGAGTAAAGGAATTTGGTTAAAATTTTAGAAGTGCAAAGAGAGATGAGGCCGCAGGTGAAAGCGCGAGCATGCAGTTGGTGGAGTTGGAGGAAGGTTTTGCATTGCTTGAGGAGATTGTCAATGGAGAGATCGCATGTCTGCGATGAGCCGTTGAAAGGCATTCGGTGCTCTCTCGCAGCACTGTTTGCAGAAGGCCTTCATATCTGCCCTTGCGTGCGAAAAGGCTAAGATGAAAGACAGAAAACGTGAACGGCAGGATTCGAACCTGCGCGGGCAGAGCCCACATGATTTCTAGTCATGCCCGATAACCACTCCGGCACGTCCACTTGATCGATATCAATTTGATGTAAAAAGTTAAAATCATGTTCACAGTGTACGCATGTGCTTCAAACATTGGCAGCTAGAAATTAAAATAATTTAATGGATTAAAAAGAAGGATATCAGCAGTAGTTGCCCACCAGTGACTACTGATTTAAAAAAGATGAATTTTTGACGCATCTTTGATTAAAATATGAACAATCTTCCCACATTTAGAAGTTAAATGCTTCCCACTAAGATGGATTAGTGCTATTTGACACACAGATTCTGACATCTACACAAAAGGGGTAAGAGCTGGACGGTGCAAAATAATCGTACCCTATAATAAAGAAACACCATATCTACTTCCATATTCTCTCTTTTACTCTCCTATGCTACTTTTTTTCCGATTGTTTTATAGCATGATTACCTCTTTGGAGGAGCCCTCCACCTGTTGTATTGATTATCCTGTTTCTTTAGCTTTTCTCTGCATGAAAAATGACTCGGCTCTCCCTGTTTATATATCTTGATGTAAGATCAACTAGTGTAATTTATATGAAAGTCAGGAGAATAATAATATTCTTAGTGGGATAAGCATGCCCCAGTGAGAGAGAATAATGCCTTGGTGGACTATTTTCAATTATGAGTCTCTCTACCTTTAGTGACATTTTCTTGTTGTCCTTTGTTTAAAATGAATTTGAAGAATGGTAGAAATTGGCCCCTGATGTTAGGTCTTGTTGTCTCCAAGGTCCATTATATATACATGGTGAACCATAAAGGGAAGAAGCAATGCAAATGCTACTTGTAGTTCTTTTCTTGCTCTCTGTGAACTAAAAAGGGTTTTTGACACTCAAGAAAACATGTGGAGGAAAAGAAAAAGGAAGAGGAAGAGCTGATAGCAACATGGATCATGCTTTGGAAAATGGTGACCCATCTTCTGTTCCTCATCTATACGTGGGGGTGGGAGTGGCACAAGGCAAGTCATAGAGGCAAAGGGAAGGTCATGCCTTTCTTCCGGATTTGTTGTTTCTTTTTCTTTTTGGTCTTCTTGTATTTATATCTCCTTGGCAAAAACTGAGTGTATGTATTTCACTCAGGAGCTGTGTGAAAAGTTATGCCAATCTGTTATGTTTTTAGTCTATAGCTGCATGCTTTTTTTGCTATCTTTGTTGTTGGTTATATTTTTCTAGGAAAATACTTGCTCAGCCTGGTTCATGCAGAACCCAGACACGATAAGATTGTGAAAAACACATGAAAAATAAGTGGGATCCTTTGGATAAACTTGATAGCCATTAGCCTTAAGCAAATTAAGCAGGACAGGTTGATTAGGTAAAGTGTGTGTGTATGTATTACGGTATTAGGCAAGCTATTTTGCGAGTGATGCGTTTGTATATCCAATATCTCAGCCAACAAATTAATCAGGTAACGTTTTACTAGTGAAAGTCTAAAGGGGCTTTCTTCTGGATGAAGCAGCTGATTCTTCCCATGCTTATTATAAGAATCTGTTAGGTTTAAATTTGCGGCTTAAAGATAATTTTGAAAAAAGCATTATAAATGTTCTTATTTAATCATTTTAAGATTTTGTAATTATAACATGTTAATTTTAAATAAAAATTAAATTATATATTTAATAGCCCGTTTAAATAATAATATTTATGATATGAGATCACGACTGTGTCCGTACGAATTAGTACACAGTATGCATTCTACTTGCGAATCACAATGAATTTAGGCAGCTTTCTAAATTAAGAAGCTGGTTTACAGTTCAAAAATATTATTTAAAAGAAAAGGCCAAATTATGTAGTTATTAAAAAAAAAAGATTAAAACATATCATATCCAATTGTAATTATCCAGAATACAGGAGATATTAAGCCAACACATGGCAGGGGTTTGCTTTTCTGAAAATTTTAACCAAAACATCCAATGAATGCAAGTCTGCTAGCACATAGTTGGGGTCCATTTGCCCACCATCCAGCTTGAAACTGTTAAAGACAACCAAAAAAGGCAAAAAGCAAGAAAGAAACAAGGAGAACAAGAAAAAGAAGGCCGCCAAAGAAGTAGAAAGGAAGAGAGAAGCTTCAACGGCACCCTAATGTGTATTCATCGAAACGTTTTCTAAACCCACAGCGCAGCTATGGAACCTTGACCATAATAATCAAAAGAATAATCTACCTACATATGCAAGGTCACCTCCTTAAACCCTGTTAACCAGATTCAGGTCACTTGAAGTCGCATGGATCCATAACAGGTCTGCAAAACTTTCATCCTACATATGGCTAAACAAGCAGAACATAATTAAGCATTGGTGATATGGTTTACTAGCAAAGGTTTAGGTAGCTGCTTTACAGATTCCTCTGACTTCAGGAAGTAATTAAAAATAAATAGTTGTCATCTTAGATATAACGTAAGCACAAGTTTGAAACAAAGTGGTAATGGTGACAGAAGGTCCATCACTTTTCAGTCGAACATATTATGATATGTAAAATATAATCCTTGATTCAGTACGCTACCTTCCGGGAAAAAAGTAGAAGAAGAAGAAAAACTCTTCTGCTGACAAAACTATGCGCCCCCATTCAGTAAGGGGAACTACCGTCTATTCCATAACCAAATAATTGTATTGCCTACTTGACTAGCAATCCTATATTCTTATTTTCGTCATCAACAGCATATCACTATTTCCATATCTGAAACACGTTTAGTTGCCACAGGGCATAAACTTCAGTCCTCTCCAATTAAAGATCCAGCCTCTTTTTCATAGCTTCATAAACCAAATATGTTATGCTTGCAGATGGCACTACCTTGAGAAGATTTGGGAAGAGCCCTTTGTAGAAACCTCTGTAACCTTCTTTCTGGAATGTTCTCCAAAATACGTCAGACATGCCCTTATAAGCAGCAGCAGAATTAGAATGCTGTGCTTGCATTCTGAAAAGAAAGATCAAACCTCTTCAAATACTATAAAAATTCCCGGGAATATACCTGAGAACAGGTGAAATACTCAACCTGCACCCATAACCCACCAAAATCTATACATATATGGACATTATATATATGATACCTGGTTCTGACAACCTGCAAAGGATAAACACATGATGCTCCAAAGGCTGCTGAGATTGTCCCGCAGCCCAATTGCACAAGAGGACCTGGTTCTATAGAAAATTTAAAGCTTTCAGAACAAGACTCTCATTAAATCATAAAACCTAGAGAGATGACAATAATAGAAATGAGAAAAATTACCACTATCATGCAGAATATAAGTCCTTGACATGTCTTTCAGCGTTTCATAGGCAGCAAGGTCAATGCCAGCATAAGGTATAATGCCAAGAAGAGATGGTACAAGGCCTTTATAGAAGGCTCGTGGTCCTTCTTGAACCCATATATTCTTTGTTAGAACTCCCAGCTTCGGAGCTTTTCCACCTTCACAAATTTGTAATCGAGTTTTTACTAGATCTAATGGATAGATAGCAGTTTGTGCCACTGCACCAGCAATTCCACCAGCCAGAAGTCTCTCAGCAGGACCTACGTCATCTTTGTTTCCTCCCTTAAATTCCCCAATGACGTTCTTTAACAATTCATAAGAATAAAACTTAATAGCACTTTCTGGTGCTACCTTCACAACATTTAGTCCATTACCTCGAAAGAAACCCAATAAACCATCTTGTTTCCAGATCTTCTTTATAGCAGGAACAAGACGAGCATGTGTTGTCTGAACTTGCAAAACCACCTTCAAGCGATCAAGAGGAGCAGTTGCAGTACGAGAAGCAGCTCCTGCTATTCCGCCTGCAATAAAATATTTACTCCTATTAACATGCTTACTGATGCCTTCTGGAATAACAGCTTGCTCTCCAATATCTACAAGGCATACCCTTTCCCAGTGATGGTATATGTTTTCAATTGTAGCTTCATGTGGATAAAGCAAAAGAAAATCTCTCCATTCTTCAAAAGTTATAATTCCATTATTATCCTTATCAACATGCTCTACAAAACGGGCAAGCTCCTCATCATCGATTTCAATCCCTGTGAGGCGGAAACTGCCAGGGCTTATAAGATGAAAACAACAAATATACTCAAAGCAAGGCCTAGTAAATGCACAGAGCATGAAGAAGAAACCACACAGCCCTCAGAAGTAAGTCCTAACAAGATGACAAGTTCCAGCATATACATAACTAGAAAGGGCAACTTAAAGGTCAGTAATAGTATACTGAGGATACATGGTCTAGGAATAGATGAAGACCTTCTCAAAAGCAAGGAAAGCAACACCAATGGAGACGAGGGAGAATAATGCCAGAGAAAAGAAGAGCGAAAATGAAAGAGATGAAGATAAAGAATGTAGATGAAATAGCAAATGAAAAGAAAGCAAATAGAGAAATGGAGAAGAAATCTAAGATGGAGAAAATCAAAATTTCACTCAATTTGATAAGATATTTGGAATCTGTCAGTAGAGTGACTTTCATATCAATTACGCTTAGGCGAAGGTAATTTAGACCTTGAGAACACTTCTATAGGATACAAAACGTTAAGGAAGCAATATAGATCAAGGATCAAATTCTGGCCTATAATAATTGGTGATGGCAAGGTCCAATTTTCATCGCATTGAACAAGGCTACGAAATTGGCAGCTGCCAAAACATAACCATAGCAGAAGATGGACTTTCTCACTCATGCGGAAGGAAGACTGCCCATCTTCTAATCAAATAATAACACAAGAAAAAAAGAAGCTCGGGCACTAAAAATTCAGTTCATATTATTACGCCAGCCAGAGAGCTAAAAATAAGGCCCAAACTGTCATCTTATGGCATAATATCGACCAACCGTATTTAAAGCATAGGACTCAAATAAATGGAATAATTCAAGATTATCAAAACTAAATCTATTAAGAGAAGTAAAGCTTCCTCATTTGTTTATAACACTCACAAGTCACATTGAACGTCAGATTACAAATATATAGTTAACATAAAAGTATCACAAATAAAATTTTCCCATCTCACTAAGCATGCAAGTAAGTCCTACTAACCAAATAACTACTTGTTTTCTGTCATAAACATCAAAAGAATCATTATATATTCTTATTACCCATTGTATAATCAAGCACTATGACACATTAACAGCATATTTTCAGTGGGAATGTCATTGATCAATGCAGTCCATATAAGAAAACAATTCAAAGTTAAAAATAATAAAGCAGTGAAATTTACCAGCCTTAACAAGCGCATCCCACAGCTCTTCAGGCAAAATGCATCCGTTGTGTTCCACATCAATTGCCTGAAAAATCCGGTACAGCTCCAGCTCTTTATCGTCCATGTACCTCCTAAACTCCTGATAATCCACCCGTCCATCCCTATTCGCATCGCAAACCTTCAACAAATCCTTAGCGTATTTATACTCCGCCGGAATCTGCAGCGCCGATAATCCAGCCTCGATCTGCGCGTAATCCAAGTATCCAGTATCCGCGGCGTCAAAGAAATTAAACAGACTCCGTAATCTAACATCCCTCTCTTCTTTGGTTTCCCGCAATGCCAACAGAACATGATCCATTGATACAGGACCCGATTTCTTAACCGGGTTGCAGCAACCGGAGCGGTTGGAATTAGTCTCCATCTCCGGTAACCCGACACGGTGCTCGACAGCGTGACCCGCTCCGGACATGATAAGAATTTCCAAATTGCAGAAACGCTAACTGTTCGGTAGGCGCATGAGCTGCATCAAAGGGGCTATTTGCCCCTGTCTATAGATCTCTGTGTGTTGACCGAGTAATTAATAAAGAATCAATTAAAACAGAAACGAGTTTCCCGTTAAGGAAATATCAGGTTAAAAATTGAAGTGGAATCAGTGAGAAGAAAGAAAGGATCAGAAGTAGAAGTGGTGACTCAAGAAAAGATGTCAAAATGCGTAAGAAGGGAGATTGGGCTTGAAATGCAACGAGAATGGAGCGGTTTCAGGCGACAAAAAGCTTGATTAGTCCATGCGCCAATGGCGGGTGAGAGGGGAAGCTTTGCCGAGATATTATTGCGTAGAGGAGTTTGAATCGGCACGTGTAATTGATGGGTTTTTATGGGAATTGATGAGAGAATTGGGCAATGGGCACGTAAAAGATAGAAAATATGAAAAAGAGCAATCCAAATAGTATGCCCATTTAGGCTACGTATAAGTGGATAACATCCTCCATATGTTTGTGGAATTGTGTGAGAGACGTGAAAGGGAAATTGCTTGCAGTTGATGGTTTGGCTAGGTCCGCAATCTCAATAAATTAGCTTTTATCCTTGATACAAAAAAGATGATTTTACCGTCTTAAGAATTTCTTGAACTCAC
>CAOGCB010916869.1:0-13089 GCA_948266635.1 Cnidoscolus chayamansa | reverse complement strand
TGAAACATCATTGCACGAGCAACTTCCAAAAGGTATTTGTTTTTTCGTTCACTTATCCCATTTTGTTCAGGGGTGTGAATGCAAGTGGATTGATGTAGTATCCCTTTTTCCTTAAAGAAATTTCCAAGAATACTGTTATAGCATTCTTTTCCATTGTCAGACCTTAGGACACATATTTTAGCTTGAAATTGATTCTCAATCATGGCATGAAAGGTTTGAAAGGTGGTTGCAACATCTGACTTTTTATGCATTAAATATATCTAGCACAAACGAGTATGGTCACCAATAAATGTTACAAACCATCTTTTTCGTGAAGTTGTAGTTACTCTAGAAGGTCCCCACACATCACTATGGAACAAATAAAATGGTTTAGATGCATAATAAGGTCTTGGAACATAAGTTTTCCTTTGACTTATGCAAGCAAGCAACTTTCACATGACAATTTCAGATGATTTGTATTTTTGAACAAAGAAGGAAACAAGTGTTTTAGATAACTGAAACTAGGATGTCCCAATCTGTAATGCAAGGACATTATTTGTTCAAGAACATTACTGCTAGATTCTTGTGCTAGGTTAATACTAGGTAGATTTTCCTCAAAACAGTAAAGATCATTGATCTTCTAGCTTTGCCAATCGTCCTCCTCGAATGTTTGTCTTGAAAAATACATTCAAAGTCATAAAAAATAACTGAACAAGCAAAATTCTTTGTGAGTTTACTGATTGATAGCAGATTGCAGGTTAGTTTAGGAACATGAAGAACAAATTTCAGGGTAATGGTGTTTGAGATTTTAATAGAACCTTTTCCTGCTATGGAAGAAGAACTTCCATATGTAACTTTAACTTTTTTATTCCCAAGACATGGTGTGTATGTTTGGAATAGTTTATATGAATTGGTCATGTGGTCTGAGGCTCTAGAATCTATGATCCATGGAGCTGAAATAGTGGAGGATTTAATAGGAAGACAAGAGTTTGATAGAGTTTTAAACACATTACCTGTATGTGGCACAGAAGCATTAGGAAGGTTTGATAATGTAGAACTGGATTTCAGCAGCATAAGAAGATGCTCCATTTGTTCTTTTGTGAAAGGACCTGCATCAGCCTCATTAGCAGTGGGAATTCCTCTACCAGTTTTCTCTCCCCCCCTATTTTTCCAGTTTGGTGGTTTTCCATTCAACTTCCAACAGGTTTCACGAGTGTGGCGAGGTTTATTATAGTAATCACACCAAACCTGTGTTTTATCACTGGTATTTTCTCCTGTTTTTCGAGGATAGGTGAATGCTTTAAAAGATGAAGCTACCTCTAAGGCTGATCCTTCAGCTAAATTCCCAGAACCCTTCTCACCTAGCATTACAGCTCTCCTACTTTCTTCGCTTCTCACCTCAGAGAACACCTCTCTCCTATTGATGGAAGGGGCTGTCTTCCAATGATTCTCCCTCTAACTTCATCGAATTCTACATTTAGAGGGTAGGGAACAAAGGTTCTAGAGTTGGAACTAGATGAGATTTCCGACATAAAGACTGAAATCAAGATTCAAGAAGAGATCAGGCAGTAGGCTTTGATACCAACTTGAAAAAGTGAGTGAATTGAACTCACGTTTCTCTTATTGAATTTAGGAATATACAAAGAATTCTTGACTAGATTAGGAAGAAAAATATGGAGAGATACTCCATGATTCTGTGATTAGAATCTCTGAAATTTCTTTCCAGATTAGTGTTGAATATCTTCCTAATTTACATGCTAGTTTACATAGTTTCCTATTCTATATTCTACTTTCTAAATGATTCCTAAATAACACAGATTTCTCCACAAAATCCATAGACAAATATTCTTTAGCATTGTCACTGTGCCGTATGCGAATAGATGTATTGAATTGGTTTTGGATTTCAGCATAAAAAGCACAAAAAATAGGGAACAATTCTGAAAGATTTTTCATTAGGAATAACCGTGTAGTTCGTGAAAAATCATCAACAAAAGTAATAAAATACTTAAAACCAGATTTATAAACTACAGAATATGGACCCCAAACATCATAATGTACCAATTCAAAGGGGAATGAAACCCATTTATTGACTCATGGTATGGTAGATAAACGATGACGTTTGGCAAACTGACACGACTCACAATCTAAAGTGGACAAAGGCTGAAACTGTGGATATAACTTCTTTAAAATAGAAAGAGATGGATGCCCCAACCGACAATGAAGATCAAAGGGTGTCAAACTATTGCAGAAGACAAGGGATCTTGGTATTTGTTGATAAAAGATGTAAAGATCTTTTGACTCACGTCCTCTACCAATAATCTACTTCGTCGAAAGATCTTGAAACAAACAATGATTAGGGAAAAATGAGACACAACAATTCAATGAATGAGTTAACTTACTGACAGAAAGTAACTTGAACGAGAATTGGGGCAAACACAAAACAGAAGGCACATAAAGCGAAGGGGTTAACATATCTAGAACCCATGACATAAGATTTTGAGCCATATGCTAACGTGACATAAGGAGATGATGTGTCGGACTGAAAACTAGATAGGAGTTTAGAGTTACCTGACATGTGATCGGTAGCACCCGAATCAATAACCCATTTGGAAGATGAGGACACAAGGCATGTAGTGGAGTTACCTGACTCGGCAATTGCAGTGACCGGAGGATTAGCGGTCTTTAGAGATTCTTGAAATTGACAGAAGTGTGCATACTCATCTGCAGAAACTAGAATTTGCTTATTTCCGGATGAAGTGATTGGAGGAGTTTCTACCATATGAGCCACCTGTGAACGTTGGTGTTTATTTTGAAGCTTCAAACATGCTTTCTTATTATGTACACATTCACGACAATAATAACAAATGATTCCACTTGATTCAGTGGACATTGCCTCACCCGCTCGCTGATAATTTTTATGTTTCTGAAAATTGTCTTTGCTTCCTCCTTTATTCCCATGACGACTCACAAGCGCACTAGTAGGGCTTGTAGAAATCTGTGGAGTTTCTGTAGGTAATACTCTGGTAAAAGTATTATGTAAAGATGAAATGTCAGGACTTGAGAGGATATGAGATTTGGCAGTCTGAAGCTCTAGAGGAAGACCTGCAAGGAAGCTCATGACAGCCGTTTGCTCCCTTTGTGCCTGTTGAACTTTCACATCTGGGCTAAAGGGGCATTAGAGCATTAAGTTCTGCATAGACTCTCTTGAATTCCATAAAATAGGCCATAAGGGTTCGGTCTTTTATTTCGGCTGGATAAAAGGATTTACAGACCTCATAAATGTGAGAAACATTGCCTTTGTTGGAATACAAAAATTCTAAATAATCCATGAGCTCTTTAACAAATTCACAGTGATTGAGTAGGCTAATTACCTCACTATTAATAGAGTTGCGAATCTGTAGAAACAATCGAGCATCTTCCCTTAACCAATTTTGCATAATAATTAGATCCAATGAGTTTGTGGTCTGTAATTTTGGTCATCACAAGGACCACATCTGCTACCGTTTTTCTATTTTTTACCATTGTAGTTAATGAACACAACAATCTAACAGTACTAAAGATAAATCCAAATGGTGGTTGAGTCACACAGGAACTGAGAAATCAAATTAAAATCTATTCCAAAAAAATAAAAAGGTAGAAAATAGAATTAAGCTAAATCACCTCCAAATGACACCCAAACACACAACAGACCACGGGAATGAAGAGCAGGGGTCGGGCGATGCCTGGGAGACAAACCGGAGAGACATCCGACAGCAAACCCGCCTACATGCGCCGACACGTGAGACTGCGATGAAAGCTTCGAGTGGCGCATGGGGTTCACTTGCCAGTCTTCCTGTGGCCGGCTTTCGTAGGGATGGTCGCCGGTGGTCGGTGGTTCCTCCTAGGCGGGCGGGGAGCACTAGATTCACTGTATATTGGTAATCCAAAACCACAGTGATGTAATCATTGCAATAGGGACTGAAACCCTAATTTCAGAAAAAAAAAATCTAATTTAGCTCTGATACCATGTAGAATAATTGTATTAAAAAATAATATTGTTGAGGAATCTTCTTCCTATTTATATACAAGAGTAATAACTAGTATGAAAGTTAAATCCCTAAATTAAGTGCTAAGATTTTGACCTAAATCAAACCTCAATCTACCTAAACATTACATAGATCGTTTCCTTAACAGAACCAACAAAATAAAGAACAAAGGAATTAAATTAACCAAAAAGCTTGTGTATAGGAATTAGTAGTGATAGTGTTCAGTACTGTAGCTATCTTGCTAATGGGTTCCCCGATTAGCTCGTCTTGTTAAGGACTTGCAAACAAGAAGAAAATGGTTAGGGGTCCACCAGTTGTTCATCGAGTGGAGACCCTCTAATGCTCAAGTTAAATCTCTACTCTTTTTAGAAAAGTTATGTTGTTGCAGAAGAAAGAGCATGAGAGGAAAGAGAGGATGATAGGCCTTGTCGAGAGAGTCATGGGCTTCTTAAAGTAAGGTTTTGTCCTTTTAGCGTACGACTTATGCATTCAGTCATTTTGGCATGCAACTTATGCATTCAGAGCAATACTTTATTTTCGAGTGTCCCGTGACTTCTATTAGTCGGTAGTCTTGTCAGTAACACGTGCCACTTTTAGTAGGAAGGGTTGTTTTTTTAGGTTAGCAAATGCTCTCACTCAGTTTGATCAAGTAAGTCATCGATCGAACTATGGGAATTTCTTTCTTAAATACTCTTTCAAACCACTTGCTCTTTCTTGACCGGTTTGTTTTCTTAATCAATTGGTCTTCCAAACCACTTGGTCTTCCTGTCGCATTGGCCTTCATGAGCTGTTGGTCTTCTGGACCACTGGGTTTTTCAAACCCGTTGTCTTTCGTAACTAGTTGGTCTTTTGGATCAATTGGTCATATTGACTACTCGGTCTTTGTGACCAGTTAGTCTTCTCAAGACTTGGTCTCCCGGACTATTTAGGCTTCCAAACAACAACAACAACAACAACAAGCCTTAGTCCCAAACCAGTTGGGGTCGGCTGATTGTTTGAAAGATCCATATTGAGATTGGCTAAGTTTTTACGCTGGCCACCTACCTACCGCAACCCTCCTCCTTTACCCGGGCTTGGGACCGGCTACGCTACTCGCATAGGCGGAGTTACTATTTAGGCTTCCAAACAAAATTTTGAAATCATCATGGGTTGTTTTTCTGGGATATCACAACTTGAAATCTTCAGATTAGGGGTATGAGCCTTAATATCCACATCTTGGCTGCAAGTATGGGCTTAACATCTACCTCTTGGCTGCAGGTCACTTTTGAATTCTTTTTAACAATAGAAGTAGTGAGTGGAACATGAACTTTCACTTGCTCCTCATCTAAGTTCAACAATTGTGCATCAATCTTTTCTTTATTGGAATATGTTATCACATTTTCCATGTTTCTTTGAACTAAACCTTCCAATTTCCCCATTTTCTCTTGAAATGATCTTCCCGACTTCTACCATATTTTATCCCAAGTCTCATCTAATCTTTTAAATATCTTGTCAATAGCTTCACCAGAAGCTTTTTCAAATTCCAGCTGCTTTTGTTCTCAATATTGGTATTCCATAATCAGAAATAGGGAAGAATGCAACTTGTTTTTGCTTTCTCAAGATACCTCTCAACAAACTATTCGGTCAGAACTCATACATCATAATTGTTCCCACCGAAATATCAGCTTTGTATTTCTATTAAAACACCCTCAACTAAAGAAAAAGAAACCAGAATGGAGTAGACAAAAGGTTTCAAGAAACAGGTTTCTTGAAATGCATAAAGTGGGTAACTTCAAGTAGACAATTGAAGGAATAACCAGAAACCAAAAACAAAAGAAATAAAGTAGAAAAAGGTTTCAAGAACTTCAAGAAAGAAAAGAATAAAGATCTGGTTCTTGGACAAGAGATCAAGAAAGAAAAATTTTGAGGGGAAATCAAGCAAATAGAAATTGAGGGGAAAAGAAAAGGAAGAAGAAGCAGAGTTTCAAGAAAGAAGAAGGGAAAGGTAGACAGTTTAGAGAGAGAATTTCAAGAACGAAGAAGGAAAAGAATTTCAAGATACAAAGTTTAGAAAGAAAGAATTTCAAGAAAGGAGGAGGAGGACAAAAGTGAGAAAAAAGAAGAAGGAACAGAGGACGAGGAAGAAGAACAAAAGAAACCTGGTTTGGAAGACTACTATTGATATGCCATAGATGCAACTCCAAGGAAGCAATTTCCGATAGTTGCCCAATGATCTAACTGCTCTGATACCAATTGTTACATGTATGGACTAAGAACAAAAAATAGGGATGAGAGAGAGAAAGAATAGGGATGAGAAATAGAAGATTAGAGTAGATGAGAAGAGAATAGAGAATAGGTGAGAAGAGAATAGAAAGTTTAGTTGAGAAGAGTGTCTGTTTGGATAATTTCTTGATTGATATTCTTGAATATAGAACTTCTATTTATATAGAAGTTTAGTATCTGCTCCCTAACTAAGCATATCTCCCTTCTATTAACCCTCTACATCTATAGTATGTAACAACAGTCTTCTGCACTTTTCTAAGTTAGTGCCGATTAATACCGACTTATATTTTTTAGCTTGGTTTGAATGTTGAGATAGTCTTCAAGACTCTTTTGTGGCTATGCCAGTTAATACCGACGTATATCCTGTTTTTAGTTCGACTAAGGAGTCGTTTTCTTGGGCTATCGATTAAGACCAATTTATGCTTTTGATGTGTCTGACTTACGCTTTTGAGTATTTGACTTGCGTTTTCGCTGTATTTGGTGTTTAGGACATTCTCTATGAATTAAGATTGATTTACACTTTTTGTTTGGTCTGCCTACAAAGACAGTCTTTGGGACCGATACAAATGTTGTTCCTCATGCACAAGAGGGCAATTAAGACATGAAGGATTTCTAAGACCCAATCATGAGATCTCTGACTAATCATCTCAAGGAACAACTTTAGAGTTTCGTGCAATTTTACGTTGAATGAGAACTATTCAAATATGGAAAATTTTATAATGACAACATTGAAAACTGTAAATATGTAAATAAAATTATGCTTGGTTTTTTGAGTTTGAGACTAGTTTTGAGCTTGCTATTTTTTGTTTCTTTCTCTGGACGAGTAGAGTTTGTTTAAACCAACTTAGAGCTTGTTCATTTAAGTTAGTATGTTTTTAAGTTTGTTTTGGGTTGGAGTGTGCTTTTCAATTATGTAATCAGAATAAGTTCCAAGATAGAAGGAAATTTGAAGATGAAGAGCAAATTTGAAGAGCTCTTATCTAGAAAACAATTCAAATTTGAGTTCTTATCCAAAAAAGGATTTCAAATTTTAAGAGTCTAGCGACTTTGAAGAGTTCATCATCACAAACATTCCATCTACATACATTCAGGGACTTACTAGCAAATAAAACTCCTTATTTACAGTGTAGTCCTTAAACCCTACTATAAATAAGGGTTGTACCATCTTGCTTGAGTTATTGAATTATTGAATGAAATTTGAGAGTTTCCCTTATTCAAAGATAGTTTTCATTATCTCCTTATTTACATTGTAGTCCTTAAACCCTAATATAAACTATAAAGAGGGGTTATACCATCTTGGTAGAGGTATTGAATTATCGAATGGAATCTGGGAGTTTCCTTTATTCAAAAAGAGTTTTCATCAGCTTTCTTTTATCTTTATGCACAAGATGTTGTTTGGGTTGAGGTTGATTGCTCAATTGCTACCAAGTTCAATTCCTATTTCTCATGTTTTTTAGAACCTTAATTCAATTGGGTTTAAAGGTATTCTTCTTATTTTTCTTTAAGTTCTTTTGGATTGTGTTCTTAGGTGTAAGAACAAATCGATTGGATTAAGGGTTCTAAATATTGTCACTGATCTTGGGGTTCCGCATTGGGGACTTCTTCTGGATTTTTGCTGGTTAAGACCAATTTACATATTTTGTTTGATTTGAGTATTGAAACAGGTCGGATTGTTAAGACAAACTTGAGGATTTTTCTAAAGGCTTGTTGATTAATACCAACTATGTTTTACGTTAAGTCGGATTCTTAAGACAGCCTTCAAGATTTTTGTAAGGGCTTGCCGGTTAATACTGACTTATATTTTATGCTAAGTCAGACTATTCAGATAATCATTAGGCTTTTTCTAAGGGCTTGTTGGTTAATACAAATTTATATTTTTGGGTTAGTAAGACAATCTTAAAGGACTTTTCTAAGTTAGTGTCTATTTATACCGACTTATACTTTTAGCGTAGTTTGACTATTGAGATAGTCTTTAGGACTCTTCTGTGGTTGTGCCAGTTAATCCCGATTTATACTTTTCTTGAGTCTTACTTTGGGAACTTTTTGGGGGCTATCAGTTGAGATTGACTTATGCCTCTTTTGGCATAGTCCAACTATTGGGACTGTGAGGATTTCTCGGGTGTGTCGGTTTATACCGACTTACACATTTATCTTGGTCCAACTGTTGAGAGTCTTAAGGAATTTTCTAAGAGTGTTGGTTATTGCCGACTTACACTTCTAGCGTGGTCTGACTGTTAAGACGGTCTTCAAGGACATCTAAGGTAGTGCTGGTTTATGCCGACTTATATTTTTAACATGGTCTTACTATTGAGAGTCTTTAGGACTCTTCTGTTGCTGTGTCGGTTAATACCAACTACTTTTCTTGGATCCAACTTTGAGAAGTTGTTTGGAGCAATCGATTAAGACCAATTTATGTCTTTTTTTAGCTTTGTTTGACTATTGGGATTGTGAAGATTTTTCTAAGAGTGTGTCAGTTTATATCCACTCACACATTTATCTTGGTTCGATTGTTTATGCATTCTTAAGGACTTTTCTAAGAGTGTTGGTTATTGTCGACTTACACTTTTAGCATGGTCCGACTGTTGAGACACTCTTAAAGGACTTTTCTAAGGTAGTGTCAGTTTATACCGACATATATTTTTGGCTTATTCCAACTGTTGAAACAGTCTTAGAGAACTTTAGTGCTAGTTAATATCGACTTATATTTTTGTCCAAGTCCGATTGTTCAAACTTTTTCTAGGGCTACCTTTTAAGACTGATTCATGCCCTTCGCTCTTTTAGGCGTCCAACTTTTTGAAGGACCCAAGAACCAACCAACTATCAACAATTGTCGACCGGGTTGTCATAAACTGTCAGTCTCCTTGTGTGGCTACTAGGATAGTCTTCAGGATTATTCTAAGGCCTACCGGTTAGGACCGATTTATGCTCCTGCTTCTTTAGTATGATTTTAGGGGCTTCTTGTGTGGCTATCGGTTGAGACCTATTTGTGCCTTGATCCAACTACTCAGAATTGTTTGGCCGACTAACTTATTTGGTCATTTATGAGTTATGTTTTTTGACCACTCGGCTAATGCTCGACTTAGACAATCACATTTTTACTACCTCGGCATGCTTGTTCCAACTACTTGGTACTGTTTGGCCGACTAACTCATTTGCTCAGATACAAGTTATGGTTTTGACCACTCGTTCTATGCTCAATTTAGACAATCACGATTTTTTACTAGCTCGCATGTTCGTCTTAGCTAGGGACCTGCAAACAAGAAGAAAATGGTTAGGGTCCATTAGGTGTGCCCTCTGTGGAGACACTCTAATGCTCAAGTTAGATCTCTACTCTCTTTAGAAAAGTTCTATTGCTATAGAAGAAAGAGCAGGAGAGAAAAGAGAGGATGAGAGGCCCTATCGAGAGAGAGTCATGGTCCTCTTAAAGCAGGGTTCTGTCCTTTTAGCGTGCGACTTACGCATTCAGTCATTTTGGGGTGTGACTTACACATTCAGAACAGTACCTTATATCCTAGCGTCCTGACTTCTACTAGTTGGTAGTCTTGTCAGGACACGTGTTGCTTTTATTAGGAAGGGTTGTTTTTTTGAGGTTATCAAGTGGGTTGGGAAGAAAAGTAATAGAATATCTTGACAAGGTTGAGAAGTAGAGTTATTTTTTATTAAGTGATACAAGGGCCCATTAAAAATAACTTGTTGGAAGTTTCCCTCTCTTCTTTTCAGTTTTTAGCTAAAATAACTAAATCAAACTGAAACCATAATTTTTCATAATGAATAACTGAACTGATTAGTTAAGTTAGTTTTTCGGTTAAAAGTTAACCGATGTCTCCTCACCCCTATTGATAGCATATGAATCCATGGTGGTTCATTTATTTGTATATAATGTTGTGAATAATTTGCTGTCCTGTTATAGCTTCTGATGGCCATTCTTGGTAAATTAAGTTTGAAGCCGGGGCTTAGGGTATGTTGTAGTTGATGATAAAGTTATAGGTTACCAAGGAGTAGCTGAGAAGTCTCAAGAAGTATTATAAATAATCTCAGCAACTTTCATCAAACATGGGAAAACGTAGAGTAGGAGGTGCAACTCTCATTTTGCTTTGTGGAAATTATTATTGAGTTGTTTTCAGTGTAATGTTGCTGAATTAAGAAATCTGAGGTTGTATATTGAGCAAAGACTATTGGAATGTGGTATCAGTTTTAGAATTGCGAGTAAGTACTATTGTAAATTGTGGTGGTTAACCATATTTTGATTTAGTAAGATTGTCTTGAAAGTGTATCTTCCTGGAAAGAGCAATGGAGTAATATTGAGAATGGAACACATGGAATCTAGTTAAGAGTTGATATCTCTCCTAGGTTTTAGCAGATTAGTAGAGCTCTTTGATTATATGAAGGATGTATTGGTTGTCAAAGCACAAGTGTGACTTTAAGGATTCTCAGTTTCAATTAGTTGATATGTTCATTACGCTATTGTGTTTTGGACTTGGGTATACATTCTTTTACATTTTTATGCTGATTATAAAAATTGATTTCATCTTGCAAACACTTTGAAACTTCCTGACATTGAGAACCTACGTGAAGGAGATGGAATTCCTAGTGGGAATATATACTAGTCTTGCTTTTACAAGAGAATCTAGGCTCATTGTTAAATTTTATTAGTTGCTATCATGCATCTTGCCCACGCCGCTAAAGCTTTGAAATTCCTTTGCAGTGAAGCACACAGGATAGTGGTAAGCATGGAAAATTGTTATTTAGCTTCTATCTTTTCTTTTACCTAAATATTGAAATTGCAATTTTTATTCTTTTGTAAATTATGGGGTGATAAGAAATGGAAAAGAAAACGAGCCAAAATTTTGAGGATGATCTGAAGTCACATGTTGGTTTTGAGATATAGGTATATCAAATAAATTTACCTCAGATATGTATGTTTGAGGTTTATTTGTTTCAATATCAATGTTCTTATGATATCTTTATTTTTAAAGTGGTTCTGTCATTCTGTGGACAACTGCAGGGTTTGGTAAACAATTTGATTTCAATTGGCTTGGGACGCGAAGCAGCGTTTTCAGCTGCAGTTTTGGGAGACAATGCTCTCATGGAAAAGGCTTGGCAGGACACGGGGATGCTAGCTGAGTCTGTACTGCATGCCCATGTATGTTATATACACACACACGCACACACACACACATAAACAGGTTATTTCCAACAGTGAAATTAGCATCTAATTAGCTCATACGTGTCTCTCAGGCTCATGGTCGGCCTACACTTAAAAACTTGGTTCAAGCTTGGAACAAAATGCTACAGAAGGAGGTTGAACAGGGCCCATCAATAAAGACAGATGCTGCAGCTGCCTTTTTGGCTTCTCTTGAGGAACCCAAGCTTACAAGTTTGGCAGATGCAGGGAAAAAACCCCCACTTGAAATTCTTCCTCCGGGGATGCCATCTCTTTCTGCTTTTATTACTAGTCAGAAAAAACCTGGTCCTGGTACACAAAGTTCTCAGCAGCAACCTAGCAAGCGATTACAATTAGAAGCACCGCCTGCTGTTAATTCTGAACAGGCAACTGCATCAACTACAGCCACAACTACTGCTATGGCACCAGACAATGCACCTTCTAGTTCAACACCAGATGTGGAAAATGCTCCACCCCAATCAGAAGCGGGTGAACCCAATGGTTCTATTGAAGATAAAGCCCCTATACCATCCTCAGGAAGTAATCCCGATCTAGTTACTTCAGGAGAAAACACCACACCATCTACAGGTAACACAGAATCAATAGAGGCACCACCGCAAATTCCAGATAACCAGAGATCACAAATTTCAAATTCCATGCCCTTGAGTGATGAATTTGCTTGAATTTCAAGTTTGAGATTTATTAGGAACAGAGCATTTTGGAAATTCTTGGATGATTCTTTTCTCTTTGTATGAATTGAATGTGGACCATCAGATTGTCTACAATGCTACAATAGAATTCGGACCAAAAGATTAGTTCTACTGCCAGTTGGAATCCATGTCTCTATATTTTATTGGTGATGGGATCTTGTATTCTTATATGAATTTTGTGAGAAGTATTTCATGGCATTGGATGTTGCACTTTTGTCTCCTTCTGCAACTATTAAAGAAGCAAAATATTGCCTTGATCTGCCAATGTTCAGGGTTACAGTGTTAGTGTTACAAAGCTGTTCACAATTTATAAACAGGTTGAGATGTATGTTGGTCCGATTCACTAGATATTCTATTAGTTGGGAATGAAATGTTATCGAATTCAATACTCGCTCTCCTTTCTAAGGAAAAATAAGCTCATAATCTGTTTGATGAAAAATTGTTGAAGTTAATGGAACCAACCATGTTTCTCTTCATGAAATTGTTTCAACCCAGCCCCTCCTGCACCATGTTGTGTTTTGTTTGTGGGAGTGCCAATTCATATTATCAATAAAGAGTGAGCGTGCTGTTTGACGTCTCATGAAATTGTTTTTTTTTTTTATTTTTTATTTTTTATTTTTTTTTGTTATTGGTTAATTGTTTTTTAAAGAAAAACTTGATTACTTGTTTTTTTCTGTTTTAAAATTTACTTAATTAAAACATTAAAATTTGAATTCTTATGTTAGATAAAATAATAATAAGTTTATCTTAATTTTAGCTGAAAAAGATAAATTAAATAATACAAATATTTAAGATTGAAATAAATTAATTAATTGGGTGATTAACAAAATATAATACAGTATATATTAAGTAATTTTGAAATATAAGTTATAATGTTAATTTCTGTAAAACAATAATTCATTCAATAAGGAGCTTGTGGTGTGCGATTTTTAATGGGGATTTTCACACC
>CAOGCB010915957.1:0-11115 GCA_948266635.1 Cnidoscolus chayamansa | reverse complement strand
CCTCTCTAAGCTAATCGGGAAAGCTCTTCGAAGCGAGGAAGGGTAGATATTCGGAGTGCTACCGGATCGTGGGGTCTCATATGTAAGGATACCTGGCTGACAATACATGATCTCTTATGGGACATAAAGAATATGTGAATTAGAAGCATCCGAGGTAGGCAAGAAAAGAGGTCAATTCCCCAAGTCGTTCTATTCTTAGCTGCCTTTTACTCTTGTCACGAGCTGGATTCAAACCAGCACCTCTGGGTAAAAGAGAGTCCCAGCCTCACTTTCCTATTATTCTGATTCTGACTTTGCTAACCCGCTTCGTCAGACTCAATCCGGGGGAAGGAAATGAATAAGTAATACGATTTAGGGGCTACATCCGGAGCCAAAAGATTCAATCCAGCCACAGGTTCCCCTACGGCTACCTTGTTACGACTTCACTCCCTAACATCTCTGAAACCATCTCTCTTTCACTCTCGGCTTCTTCAATTTGGAACAGCCGAACAAGAGCTACCCACTAATCTAATCCAAAAGCTCGCCACTAATTACATAAGTGAAGAAGTCGCGTTGACGCGACCCGCTAGCTGGCTTTCAAAATAGAAATTTCATAAGAAAAGAAAAGGGTAGAAAGGAGCCTCTTCAAATTCTTCATTTAGTCGATCGAGAAAGCAAGGCCCAATAGAGCTTCGCCTTGAGTAGACCGAAATGGTCTCGCTTAGCCGGTCACCCTTGCCTAAGGGGCGTAGCGATCTGAGATTTGAAGAGAGCCTCTTTCATCCCATTTCTGCTACTTCTACCATATGCTTAACACATGCGAGTCGAACACGCTCTGTAAACAGCTGACTCCATTCTATCTACGACGCATCGAATCAATCGAGATCAAGAAATCCTGAGTAAGAGGGAAGGAAGTCTCTTTGACACGTATGAGTATCAGAGCGGGTAAATCGAAAGAGATTTCTAGGCCGGGTTCCATTTATGATATTTTAAGCACCCTTTACTCTTTTTATAAACGGCCTTGGAGCTTTCCCATTATAGATCTACTCGCGATCGAGGGAATGCGTTCTATCTCTTGAGCTTCCATTCGTGGGTTTAGAGATCGCTAGGGCCCACCACCGACTTTCGTCCTTTCTCCGCTGCTCAATGACTCTAGTAAGAGGAATATGAACTTGGATTCGCCCCTTCTCCGCCTATCGGGATTGGGTGCCTCATTAAAGTCTTATTCCCGCTTCTTTGCCCCGCCGTCACAGGTCCCGTAGTCTCTTAGGAGTCTCGGTGAACCGAAGATGTCGTCCTAAATTTAGGATGAATTACAAAAAAACCGACCGACCAGAAACGTGGGCAACGATATTGAACCACGCGTATGAGTCGGGGCTTCCCCGAGGGCTATCCTTGCGCTCGAACAGAGATTCCTCCCCTTACTGCTGACACGGTGAGGGTGACTAAGCTCATCTACAGTTTATAGCACAACGACAAGCAAAGGGTCGCCCAGCCCTGAGCTTCCTCTGATTGTCCACACATTTCTTAGCTTTTCTAAAATGCCAAATTCGATTGGAAGAGATAGCATTCTTCCTCTTCCTTCGGTTCGCGACGTAGTTCAGTTAGCCTTATTCGTTTGCTTTGCTGAAACTGTTTCAACGACGGATGACTGGAAGCTGTCTGTGGATTAGAAGGATGCGCAACTTTTATTATCTTTTTGACTCTTTTGACGTGAAGGTTATAGTGTGAAGTGCTGATCCTCCCCATATAGGAGGGAGGAGGCTACTTTCTTTCAATAGGCGCAACAAGGCCTAGCCACCCTTTTTGGACCCGAAGGCACTAACCTCTGATGAAGTTGTGCAACTGACCGATCCTAACCGAAGTGTCCACTCGATCTTATTCAAGTAGCTATTAGCAGGACAAAACCCCAACGTCCGAATCCAACCGGACCTTTCACCCAGACCTGACAGGCAACTAAAGGGCTTGAGAGAAGAGAGATGGAACTATGTCTAGCTGACGATAAAAGCCCGGCAGGATACGACTCTGCTGTTATGCGCCTGGATTCTGGGAGATCAAGGTTTCGCTAAGTCCGTACCTTTCTCATTCATGCTTCACACAAAATCGAGATGAAAAAAAGAAAACAGTTATTGCTACACGGCTATTTCTCTCACTAGATTCAACTCCTCCCCTCCTTAGGGAGAAAACAAAACAAAAGCTAGCGAAAACTGTTAACTCTTTCATTTCTACGACCAAAACCGAGAGCCCCTGTGCTATGGCTCACACCCAGGTCTTATCGAACCTGCTCTAAACCCCTGAAGATGGTAAATTCGAATCTATTTCTCCAAGACATCTCGCTACTTCTCCAGTAGAAGACCTGCCTGTTGGAACCTTCACTCCTTCCCTATCATGGATTAGTAATAAAAGGCTAGAACTAGAAGAAAACCAGTAGCAGTAGCGGCAGATTAGCTTCATGCCACACCGCGGGATGAGCCGAAGATAAAATTCTATCATGGCTTCGTTTCGACCGTAGGGGTCAGAGGGACCAAGAGGTGAAAGAGTTCTGGCAAAGCCCAAACTCAAAGCATTCGAGCGAGAGGAAGAAAAGGCGTTAAAGTCAAATCGTCTGTTCTATACGCCACGCCATTTGATGATGAAAGTCGTTTCCACCGGGTGAACCGACATGTGAGATAAAGGGCTACCCCTATGAATGTATGAAGATCAGTTCCTATGGATGTGAAGGTAAGAAAGAGAACGGATTTTCAGGGCATAACCTGATTGGGCCCTCAACCTCAAGAGGCAGTCCCAGGGCAGGAAAGAGTCAGTCTTGAAGAGAAGATCGGGAACATAAAAGACTAGGCTAGACCAAGAGCCAATACCTACTGAATCGGTGGCATAAGCAGAAGAAGGCGGGAAGGAAGCAGCGTAAGCCCTCCCTATTTCCCTAGCTTTCAAGTGAAACCTCAACCCCTGCAGACCGGGGATTTCTATCTGATCTGATAGACGCAATTTGAAGAGATGGAGTTGTCCCAGCCGCATTGTCATCATCTCACTTCCTGTCCTTTGACGGCTTCAGCCAACTCTTCGGAATAGACGCAAACGCAAATCAGAGGCTCAGCCAGTAGCTAGGAAGGATCCACTTCTCTGATCGGAGTTCGAACCTTAGCTGATATCTAGACTCGGGGAGGAAGCTACCCCAATTCATGAAAAGAGACACGAGCTCAAAGGATTGAACCCTTCCGGAGCCTTACACAGGGCAGACAGCTTGATAGGTCGGGTGAAGAGTGCGAGTCAGGTCGAAAAGACAACCAAACTCTTCAACACAGCCGAAGCCCAATGACAGACGCTAACTATCTGAGAAAGATAGATGAATTACTTGCTTCGGGAAAAGGAGGAAAAGAGAAGAGCAGGAAGAGAAGCAATCACACAGAATGGTAAGCGCTACGAACCTTTGCCCAGTTAATCCGAGTAAGGTTTAGGCTCTTCATTGGTAATTCTAGTTCATTCTCTTTCCTAGTCGGGAAAAGAGGCTACCAAATTCAAGGGGTAATGAATCTATAGAAAACCTATCGCCTGCCTATGGACCGAAGGACCTATGCTTGCTGCCTTCACTCCACTTTCGAAACCGATCATACCTATCTCTTGGATCATGTTCCACTTCTCTTTATAGAGTAAGGAGTCCTATCTTGTTCTACTCCAGCGGTGCAGTAGGGATTTCCCTCACCTTATGGCGAGGCCTACTATAAGACTTTGCTGTCTATTCCTCTTTTACGGATTCCCTGGAAGAACAGCAGTGGCCGGAAGCTTCACTGTGGATAAGCTTCGACGCTCTCAACCTGGTTTGGATCGTTTGACTATGGCTTCGTGTTCTTTACAATCATAAGCTCGATCACGAGGGTCCAAATCAGGGTCTCCATCTCGCCTTATTAAAAAAGTTCGGGCAAATCTACATTTTAAGAAGTTATAAGTATAGCTCAGGAGATGGGATTGGATTCGGAATTAGAATTGGCTCTGCATCATCTGGAACTAAATAAGTTTCGGGGTCTTTATTTAATAGAAAATCTGCATATGGAATTAGAACCGGGCTACCCTATGATCGTGATTTGATCATCATTAGGTGGTGAGAAACCACGCCTTATGACGAAAGAAAGGGGAGCTTACGTCCGATCAAGACACCAGTCTGCCCTCTAATAGAGGGTGCTGCGGAAGAAATTAGGCACTGAACTGAGGTTTAGCAGTGCTTATCACTCAGGACGGCCAGACTCCAGTCGTCGGGTTTACTGGAAGACTTGCTGAGGAGCTTAGTGCAAGGGAGACCGAGCAAGTGGGAATAAGTTCTTCCAACTTCAGACTTTGCCTATAAAAACGATGTGAATCGGCCGGGGGGAAGTAACTATTCGAAGTGGTGTATGGTAAGAGGACTCACAATAAGGGGGAAGCGCAGCGATCAAAGCTTTGGTTTAGGGCCCACTTGGTTTGGTTTAAACGAAAGAAGAGATCTTTCTAGCGATTCAGTTCCTAGAGGGTTCCAAACCTAGCCTTCCAATATAATATGAGAGCGAGACAAGCAAGCCTGAACCCATCCAATGAAGGCAATCAATGGATTGCTACGATCAATATCCGAACAACACCTTTACTTTGAATCTAGATGATGGGGGTCCCCCCTCTCCCGCGCGATTTGATCTCTCTCCCATTTGTCGAGTCGAGCTATCACCCCGATTGGAATAGATATACACAGCCCCTCTACCCCCTACTCTAGTCAGCTTTCTATCTCTTTCTCCAACCTTCGATGATCCTCCTGCAGGCAAATCATCGAAGTCAAGAAGAAGTGATGGGCCTGATCTTCCGATATCGATATCTGATCCATAAGCTAGCTCTTGGAAAAATTATTAAATATGCAGGACTGGGGCGCAGTAAAGAACTTCTATTTTCCTCCCCTCTATAGTTCTCCCCTTACATAAAAGGGGAGTAACAAAGCTTCTATGAGGGACGCCGTGCGATCATACAACTACTCTACGTGGGCCTTAATCTGCGCATACGAAGAAATAAAAAACATGTTAAAAAAGACCTCTTGAAATGCCCGTTTTGTCTACTTAACATATGGGACAAGCTAAGCTATATATCGGCTTGGAGCTTTCTTCACCAGTTTCCGTAGCCTCTTCTCTTCCATCTTTTCCTAAACCAGGGTTGGCTTTTAGTCCTTCTTTCCCAAAAGAAATAGACCTTATGGTACGTACCCTTTTTAGCCATTGGTGCGTTAAGGCTGAATGGGTAATCTAAAAAGACAATTGGCTTCTCCTCAAAGGAAGTCATATGCTTTTTTCTTAAGTGTGGTGTCTTCAATACAACCTTCCTTAACCTAAAAGTGTAGGTAGGAGATCCAGTTAACGAATAGGCTACGGCTGTAGCTGCAATGAGTAATGATTTCTTGGATGCTCTTTCTTAATCTGATAGAAAGTGGTTCCTTATTTTATTCTCGGCACCTATCAAAGTAATTTAATCCTTGTGTACTTGTCATCGAAGCAGCACCCTTTTTCAATTCTCCGACCGACCAGCCAGAACCTTTATGCCTATAGGGGCTCTATTCCACACACATATCTGTCCGGATGCTGTGATCGGATTGGAAGAGAAGAAGGCCTTGCTTGACCCGCGGACTTGGAACTATTTAAACATGACCTTTCCTGGGGCTCTGAAAAAGAAGATTCCAATGAATCCAAAGAAAAGAGCACATTATGGCCATGACCAGCTAAAGATCACTGCCATCTCACGAATTGGATTCGAACCAATCTCAAGCTACTTTCCGTTAGTAGATCGTGGGTGAGTCTGTCGTCCTCCTCATTATAGTCCTCCTAAAATCAATAGCATTTCAAAATGGTGGCCCTCGGCATCTATATAAGACAAGTCTAGCTAAAGCAATTGTAGCAGCTCCCGCACTCATTCCTAATTTAATGGGTGCACCGACGGACCATGATAAAAACAAATAGAATCCTATCCTCCCAGAAATTTTCACTTTTTGTTCCTTGAGAAATAAGATAACAATCAATATTGTGGAGAAGGCTCAGTCTCTCGTCTCCAAAAAAGAGACATTCGCTTACATCTTGGTTTGGTGTGGCTAACAGGCGACAGAAGGATGACGGCTTTTTATTGGGAACGTAGCGTAGAAAGGGTTCTCCGCAGTGAAGCAAATGATCTAGCCAATCATTCTCCTAACAGTCTACCGATTATCCAAGTTTGGTATTCTGTAAGTTCCTAGGTCATATCGCAATTACTCCCTTGAGAGTAATATCTGTTCGATATGCAAGTGGTCTAGTCACTACCTGTAAGGCAAGCTCCACAGACACCTTACTACTTTCTAAGCTTTCTCTCTTGTCTCGCCAATCTAGTATTGCCATATAAGAGAACTGTCTTGCTGGGTGGAATCTCTTTGAAGGATATCTTTCCCCGCAAATGCCTGGCCTGCTCCTTTGCGGTACCCTTTTCCGTTCCTCTTCTTACCATCTTTCTTGAGTTGGGAAAGCGGCTTTTAGCTCATTCCCTTTGAATAAGCTAATAACAGAATTTCATAGATAACGGAGACTCTTTCTTTTCTGAGGAACGAATCTCCGTAGCTCAATAGCAAGCAAGCTCTCGGCACTTACTTACTTATGAGGAAAAGGATGGAGACCGCCCTTCTTTCTTCACTATCTGGCTATCGAGAAGATAAAATGGAAATGCAGGGGAGTCAGTCAATAGGCAGAAAAGTCACCCAAGGGAAGATCATGTCACTGAAGACCAAGCCACGAGCTAGCTCAGTTAGAACGAAATTAGGACTACTCTCACGACTATGGACAGTTCTCCTTCCCCCCCACCACCTACCTTCCCTGAACGAGCTCTTTCTATCCGTTCCTTTCCCTTACTTCCCTAAAAGCTGGATCTATCTCTTCCTCCGAGTCGTGCCAACAGTCGTGCCTCACCAAAACTAGAGATTTTCTTACAGTCGTGACATCGCTCCGCCAGACCCAGTTTGGACCAGGGGGGGTAGTGACACTTGTCGTTCAAGATAAAGGGGAACGATCCGCTTTCCGAACCACCACTGTTGACAAGTCTCCTTAACGAAACAGAAAAGGTCACCAAGGGGCCTTCGCTCGAGGTCTGGAACGGAGGTGCGCTCCTATACGCCCTCTGTGCAGTGACCAGAGGGGAAGACTAGAGCAGACGAAAGCATCCGATCGACCACTCATCCAGCCGGAAAAAGAGACCGACTAGCGATATAGTGGCGGGGGACCCTCTATTACGATTTTGCATTACATCCCACCGGGAAAGCCACCAGCTATATCGCAGAAGAAGGGAAAGCAACTACTTAGGACATACCCCTTCCAGGAACATCCAGTACTTATGATACTGAACAGAGCAGAACTACTTCTCTATGTGCCCGGCGACAGCAAAGCTTGTTGGACTATTGAATGACTTGGTTGACCCAAGAAAGAAAGCATAGCAGGAAGGTAGCTCTCGAGCAAGCCCTGTGGAAATCAATCATCACTTTGTGGATTACCTCAAAAGATTAGCAGATCAAGATCGCATTTCAGGGACTACAAACAACATCGATAGATTGGCAGGATGAAAACTAGAAAGCAAGAGTGTAGAAGGTTCCTCGCAACTCTCAATATGTTAAAAAATGACTATACCTTTGCCTAGCAAAACACGACTTTCGGAATCTTTCGTGTCCCAAAATTGGATGTTGGAAAGCCCACCCTCAAATGCTATTCTGTCTATAGAATATTGAACCTGTTGATGAACCCAACCAGGAGACCTCCATTCTGGTTTAGCTCCTGCCTTGGTACGGGTATAGGTAGCTCGCAGACGAGTCCAGCTCAGAGATTTCATTTTTGAGGTCTCATCAGGGACCTTATGAAATTCTGAATCGCGTTGTTGGCTCTGATAGAGCCCTTCTCGAGTGAGTTTCGCTTGTCCCCGAATCCCTCCTAAAGATAGAGCTTGATGGGGAGAACCATGCTTACCACATTCATCTGAGGTCGGTAGCGAGCTCTGCGCAAGTGAGATACCTCTGCATTTGCATGATGGTGAGGCTGATCCGTGGGGAGTGCGAAACGGTGGCGTTGGGAAGTTTTCCCGCGCTTTCCTGGGTCCCCGGCTCCTACGGGATTACCGGAGCGAGCTATGCATGAGAAAGAGCACGGTAGGCGGAATCAAGTTGAAAATGACAGGGTGGATTGGATTAAAGCTCACGGATAAAGAGCTACCGGAGCTTACTTACCTCGGAGATCAAGCTGTGCCTCTCTAACGCCACTCTCTCTTCCTTATCGCTCCGCTTGTCTTCCCAGCCCTCCCTTATGGTTCATTCCTGTGTTCCAACCGGTTAAGTAGTAGTCTTAGTGTTTTCTTCTCCTAAGTATGAGTTGACTGACCCCCGAATACTCCCTAGGACCAATGCCTGAGAAGTGAGCGAAGGGCGGGCCAGATGATTAGCACGAGCGAGCGCCTTCAATCTGTTGTGGACTGCTGTTGACTTCCTCAGGAAGCAAGCATCCCGAGGGTAGTTCCCTTGTGAGTGAGCTCCCGTGCTCCTCTTTTGGGATACGCCATTCGGCTCACTCTCATGGATAGACCTTCGGTCAACTACATGACGAAGTCAACTCACTTTGCTTAACACAGGGCAGCAGAGCAGGACTTCTTTCTCACCCTCACCGACCTTCCGACCTGCCTCATTTCGGCATAGCTGTACACAAACTGAACATGTTGTAAGGGGGGAAACCGTTAATTAGCGTGCAAAACAAGCAGCCAATGCGAGAAAGGGGCTAGAGCAGTACTCGGGGGGGAGAATCAGAGCTGCCTATATGGCTTGGGCTACTATTGAATCACTCAACACTAATTGTATAAAGAAGTGGCTATCTCCTTGCCCGTGGAAAGCATTGAAAGAAGAACACAGCGGGAGGGAGTGATCCACAAGAGGAGCTCTTCCTTCTACTTGATGAAAGACTCAGACTGCCGAGGAAAAGGGAAAGAGACTGATGCTACTACCGATAGCAGGGAATGATACTACTACTAGCGGGACCAAGCCAAGGTTGAAAGATAAAGATCACAGGCATGTGGTGAACCATACCGAGATAAAGCAAGGCACTTCCCAAGCTTGAAGTGGGAATTGAGAGGCACGAGACAGCCCTCAAAAAAGGCGAAATCCACGAGAAGGCCTCTTTGACTTTGACTAAAGATAATCGCGGTTTCCCACCGTCGCGGAGAGAGGAAGCGGGGAAAGGTTTACGAATCAATCAAACGAAACGAAACATAAAGATAAGCGTAAGCTCTAGGTCGATGTGGTGTAGACGAGCCCCAGGAGCAAACCGTTGTTTCTCGTTCCTTGGTTGGAAAGGGCAGAGTTCCATTTGGTGGGTGGGTCTAGGGCGAACGAAAGAGACGTGTGGCTGAGGGCAGGTGAGGCATTGTGTCATCGAATGAACATGTTTGAGTATGGATCGTAATTGAGCGAAACATCTGTTTATCGAAACCTAGCCCAACCTACTTAAAGCGAAGGTCTTGACCTGGAAGGATCGAAGAGAGCGCTAGTAGATCGAGCTGTAGGTGCATGGACTTGGCTAGTGAAGCACAACCATTCATCTTTCCATAGAGAGTGCTACCCTAGAGTAAGATGAGCGACCCCAGTGGCAACGTTAGTCCCAAGGGTTTACTCCCTTCACTAGTCAACGAAGTGCATCTACGGATGTAGGCATATTTTTGCTTGATCATTTGCTCTCACTAGACCGCCCTAGAGTACGATACTGGTTCGCCATAGGTGCGAAGGGCTGTCTCTTGTGTGCGATGGTTGGGCATGAATGGAGCTTGCTCGGTAGAAAGGAGAGTAACCTTTCGGGGAGTAGAGATCGAGCATAGAAATACCAGTGGATAAATTTTTTATTACATAAATAAAGTGAAAGGATAAAGCGGAACAGACGCTTCTCGAAAGCGTTTGGATTCACCAACCACGACTCCTAACGAGCTCTTTTTTGCGCCATACAGTAGCTAGTCTAGTACAGCATTAGATGGTTCTCCGCGGGGTCAGCCTTTGATTACAAGTATAGCTTAGCTCATAGCCCCCTTACCAATGAGACAACGCGGTAAAGCGTGACCGTTCGGCCAATGCATTCACTCACATACGTTGATTTCGGTGCGCCATATTCCACCATCATGCGGCTTTTTCTCTCAGTTCGATGCGCCATTTTCTCGTTGATACGATTCACTAAATCCTGCGCATAAAGATATGGACTACATCAAAAACCTCTACACCACATCGACTTTTTTCTTCCATAGGTCCTTGGTTTTTCTCTTTTCCTGAGCGTTTCACACTAAGCTCTTCGATCTTCAGGGATACGCTCTCTCCCACTTTATCGTCGATGATCAGGGATACGCGATTCTTCCAAGTCCAAGCGTTTTCCCCACAGAATATCTGCCATCAAATCACCTTCAAACAGTTTCTACGCCGGATTTGATGTTTCAAAGAAGTAGGTTTCTTTTTATGTTGAGCGATATTTCAACCATTTCCCCAGCTTCCACTCTATTGTCCACTTCTAATAAACGTGATTGATTCTGCGAGATGTGATTCTATTGTAATAGGCTCTATCTATTCTATTATGGCCGGCTTGGAGACATCAGAGGAAGACCATCATCTCTATCCGGGTACGATTTTCCAAACCCTGGGATTTTTCTCTCTTTACCGGTTATTACTCTTTCTCATCGACATATCTGTTCCCCGATCCTCCCGTGCTCTAGCAATTGCGTGATACTAAACCGGATCGAGCTCTTCGCACCTGGATAGTACTCCTTTCACCGTGCTTTCGATTGTCTCACTTCAGCGCCATGCGCTTTGCTTCGCTTTATAGAAGAGAAAGACCGTTGTCTTGAGAGTGAAAAGCAAGCGCAAGCGATAGAAAGGATAGTCCCTCGCGCGTTCGCGCGAACTACTAGAAAATGGTGAGATCATTAGTGAAAGAAGGACCAACGACGATCCTATCCTAAAGGAGAAGGAGGAGTAGGAGGAGTCAGTCTTCTTTGAAGATCGAGGAACGTAGTGTCGGACAATTATGCCATTCGGAAGAAGTCTTCTACAGAGGGAAAGCCTGTATCGAGTAAGTGGAGAGGAAAGATCTCCAGAGATTCTTATCTCAT
>CAOGCB010915939.1:0-34851 GCA_948266635.1 Cnidoscolus chayamansa | reverse complement strand
GTCGCTGATTTTTCATTGTATGACCTTGGATTGGTGCCCTGGTGTAAACCTCATTAGTTTGTATGAAATAGTCACCTCCCATTGATTATGACAACAGAACTAAAACGGTAGGAAATTGAAAAGCATTTCTTTGTCAGTTTCCATCACCTTTGATCAGTTTAACACGCCACCCTTTTCCCATAACCCCTTCCTTTTGCCTTTTTCTTCTTCTTTTTCTTCTGTCTTCTTTCTTTATTATTATTATTTTTTTTCAACACAATTGTTTTCTTTTACAACTTATTCCATAACTCATAACTCTATAGAGAATTTCAATATTAACATAGTAAATCAATTTTATATCCCACAACCTTAAACATAATCACTATACTGTTAAATTATATTAAATTTCATCATTGTTATAATCAATAAAAAGAAAAGAAATTCAAATTTAAGAAATTAAAAACCTGTTTCTAATTAGAAAATTGCTTGAACAATATTTTAATTTGAAAATAAAAGATTTAATCCACACGTCT
The DNA here is from genome assembly GCA_948266635.1 of Cnidoscolus chayamansa. Lineage (NCBI taxonomy): Eukaryota > Viridiplantae > Streptophyta > Magnoliopsida > Malpighiales > Euphorbiaceae > Cnidoscolus > Cnidoscolus chayamansa. Next base: position 34,339 of record CAOGCB010915939.1, on the reverse strand, counting down.
TTCCATCAACGTTAACCCTCCAAACCATATTCTAATTGATTAATTATTACTCATCTAGAATTCTACCTTTTAATTAATTTTACTCTCTTCTTATAATCACCCATTTTATATTTATTTTCAAAGCAATAGGGTTTTAAAAAAAAAAGAAAAGAAAAAGATGTTAAATGAGTATGGGCTAGAGGTTTACTTCAATTAAATTGACTTGAGGTGTTTTAGTCATAGATCATACGCTACAGCTGGCTGGCTTCGGTATCTCTTGGTAATTAAATTACATGTATAAGCCATAGCTGAACATGCAATGTAGGGAGCTATGAATTCTCTGGATGGCATACCCAGTTGAGATTTCTTAACTCCTAAGCGATAGACGAATGAAACACAAAAATGAATATGCAGAGTTTGTGGACTGAAAGTGGGGTGGGAGGCAAAGATGCCCTATTGCTAGGGTGATTGAGAAGTAGCTTTCTTTTCTTTTCTTTTCTTCTCCTTGTATTAATATCTTGTGTATGCGATTTGGTTTGGCTTAGCTTCTTCTTCTCTCTCAAGTGGCCGCCGCTTTCTTTTACTTAAATGCTTCTCTTATTTGTTAGCTTTTGTGTATTCATGTGTTGACTTAAAAGCAAAACCACGTTGCATGTGACTTGACACACGACCCTATTAATTGCTTCTGTTTAAGAATCTTCTTCCACCGTGCACTCCTTTTTTCTTCTGTGTACTAAACCCTTTTGCTAATTTCACTAAACAACAACCAGTTTGAGCAACAGGGTTTCACATGTTCTTGAATTGCTGTCTTCTTTCCTGGTTAATTTTATTTTTCATTATCAGTTTACCTTATCTGATGGGTTTCTTTCTTCTTTTCTTAATTTGTTTCTAGACGATCATTATCATTTGTATATATAAAAAGAAATCACCAATTTCAAAATAAAGGATAAAGAAATAGTGAATGAAAAATATAAATTAAATGAGAATCATTGACTTGTGGGTATCCTTCACATGGAAAACACAGACCAAAGTTTGTGCAGAGGGAGAAGATGAGAGAGATAATCTGATCATTCTCAATGCTTCTATTTTATATTAAATACAGAAGAACGACCACCCTCCAGCTGTGGGTTTCAGTGTCCATTGCAAATAAGGCATCTTCCACGATTGACCCAACTTTTTCCACATCTTACCCAATTAAACTGAGATTTTTTTAGAATATATATGTATTTTGATTACAGATTGATTTTTTTTATATGATGACAGCAACCTCTCTTTTATATATTATTACATGTAATGTCACCGTTTTGTTATACTCCTCTATTTAGGAAGCGGTCCACTGTGGTCATTGTTGACAACTAAGCTAAACTCATATATACAAGTTTCTCCCTTTTCTTTTTAAAAAAAAAAATATCAACAGGAATGCACACATTTGTTTATTTAATTTATAGCTTAAAAAAAAAGTATAATTAAATTTTATAATTTAAATTTCAAACCCAAATCCATGATTGCAAAAGCAATTCTAAATAAATATGTGTAAATTGAAATCAAACGGACACTTTGCATTATCCTTAAATCCAACATGGTAGGTAATGAATGATTCTTTTGTCTTCACGTTGAAACGAAAGTCTTAACAGCAAAATGAAATCAATGATCTTTTTCAGAAAAATTTATTTTATTAATTTACATATGGAAAGGTAGGTTGCTTTGTTGATAATTCACAAAAAAAAAATTTAAAATTTAAGGGATACCCTACAAAGGGGAAGGCGAATAAGCTTGGGAAAATGGAAATTTTGATAGCACGTGGAGGGCACGAAGGCAGGCAGATATGAAGTTGAACTTGACCTCAACATCCTTTATGAAGGATTGGACCCCTCCCCCAACTGTTTTCTTCTCCCCAACCCCCGCCCTTAGGTGCGTCCATGGACTGCATTGACTCCTCCCCTCTCCTCTTTCTATTTAATGAACCCTCTCCTCTTTTCATCCTTCTTTTTTCTTTTTTCTTTTTTTTTTAATTTTTAATTTCATTGTTCAGTTCCAGTTAGCTTCCAGATAGACCCTGGTCCCCTGCGTGTCGAATTTCCTTTACTGACGTGGACAGGGGAAAATATGACGTCTTGGCCTTGGCTTTTTGTAGTTTTTTTGAGTCAGTCAGTGGGATTAGGTATCTTATCTATTTGCAGTTCGGTCCCACCTCTCTTTCTAACCACTAATCACCGTCTGATTCTGCTTTTCCGTCAACTTGGTTGACCCTCACGTGGACCCATCGTACTTGATTCCATCCCTCTCCGTCATTTTTAACGACGCCGCTCTTGACGGAATACCTTGCTGCTGCCCCCTCTTCCTCAAATCCTAGCCACTTGTACAGCTACCTCAAGCTGATGTCATTTCTCCCGCGTAAAAACGGCTATTCTTCTCTCTGGTCCTTTGGTTATTATTATTTCTGGACCCCATCACCCAAAGTCTTCTTATATACCTCCGTTGAAATAATCTCTACATCACTTCCTCAGCTCCTTCTACTCATGGACCAACAAGCCCCCCACCAATTCACATTCTTCCACTCCGGTGATATTCTCCGGCGTAATCATGATTTATCTGATCGCTCAACCCACAATTCCATCGATCCTGGCAAGTCTACCATCAAAGAAGTTGATTTCTTCTCAAGTCACAGGACTCAGAATTTGCCGCTTGATCAAGAGATGAAGGATGGATCATCATCCGTTATTGTTCATTCTCTCGTAAACGTAAGGTTTTCCATATGCATCTCAACCCTGTGGATGTTTGGTGTTTTCATGAACACATCAATATTTAGTTGCTGAAAAATATGGTTTGAATTTGTATTTACTTTGTTTCAGACTCGACTGAATCTCCTGACTTCGAGCTCTGGAATCTCAGAAACACCAAATGAAAACAAACCCAATAATGAAGTGAGATTTTATATGCTTTCTTCAACGTTATAATTAATTCCTTTTAGATATGATTTTGGATCTTGGCTAATGGCTATGGTGGTTTAAAGATCGGGTATTTGCTGGAATTGTGTTTTAACTTTTACAGCTGAAGAAACTGCAAACCGAGTTGGATAGACAGCACGATGAGAACAAGAAGCTGAGAAGCATGTTGGATCAGATTACTAAAAGCTACAAGGAGCTGCAATCTCAGCTACTTGTAGCAATGCAAAAGCAGGCACAAGTGAATCGGGAAGAGCAGGTGAATTTTCGTTTGCCTTTCCTCCAGATTTGTCATGTTGGAGAGAAGGGGGTTGCCATTATCCACACCTAATTCAGAAATCGAAAACAATTTTTATTATCTATGAAGAAAGATATGGGTAACGTGCTTACTTAAATTGGAAACCGTGCTTGCTTTATTCGGTATCCGCCTTTTAAATATCTTAATACTCATCTTCTTACCTTTTTCAGTTCTAGAAACACTTAGACACTGCAATCTTGGATAAGTAAATTTCCACTGCAATCTCTTTTACAAATATGCATGCTTACGTAGGATGACGTGCACCCACCACCAGGAATCCCAAACCTGAATTATTTAACCTAGCTAAATTGTAATCGATCTTCCTCTGAGATCGGAGCTGATGGGATTCTCAAAAACCCCATCTTTGTTTGTTGCTCTTCCTCTCTAGTTTGGCTGAGATTTGCATCTTTCATCTCAAAACACCTTAATGAGATTTGAAGAAAATATCTGAGGATTAGTTTTATAATTAATATATAGGATTCATTTTTAATGATGGATACAGAAAGGAGAGCTGAATGTCACCGCAAGTCCCATAAAGTCAGCCCAAAAGTTTATGAACCCACGCCCATATGCCGCATTAGATGTCAACGACCCTTCAGCATCTGTTGATAAAACGCAGGATCGGTCGGTGTCTCCAACAAATGCTACTGAGGCCATGTCTCAAATAAATCCAGGGAAACAAGCTTCGACAGAGGATGGTCTTGATCAAACTTCTCAGAGTTGGGGATCTCACAAGAGTTCGAGGTTAGAACAAGGAAAGGGCGAGGAGCAAGTCCCTGATGTCCCTTTCAGGAAGGCTAGAGTGTCTGTGCGAGCAAGATCTGAGGCTCCTCTTGTACGCATTTTACACGAATTAATTAGTTAGAAGTTTAGAGTTGTTTTCCAAAACGCTTAAAAGGAATTTTCTTTTGTGGTTTAGATCACAGATGGATGCCAGTGGAGGAAATATGGTCAAAAGATGGCGAAGGGCAATCCGTGTCCGCGTGCATACTATCGTTGCACCATGGCTGCTGGATGCCCAGTTCGTAAGCAGGTAATCCTCAAATTTCAATGCCAAATTACCCAATACGTTGACTACTTGATCACATCATTAAGGTTAATTTTACCTTTAAACAAATGATATATACGTTTGTTTATTTATTTAATACGTATTAACGTATACGTATGTGGAAATTCTATCATTCAGTCATTGTAGTAGATAAGTTAATTCAATAGTGACATGTTTATTTCCGATCTAATCCCCTTTGTCCATTTTCCTCAATTCTTGTTTATAATGGTTCTTTGAACAGGTGCAAAGAAGCGCCGAGGACAAGACTATTCTAATTACAACTTATGAAGGAAATCACAACCATCCTCTTCCCACAGCAGCTAAGGCTATGGCTAATACTACATCTGCTGCTGCCGCTATGCTTCTCTCCGGTTCCACTACATCCAAGGATGGCCTACCCTCCAACAATAGCTTCTTCCCCTCTTTACCCTATGCCTCCACAATGGCTACCCTATCTGCATCTGCACCATTTCCCACCATAACCATCGACTTGACGCAGAGCCCCAACTCCTTACCTTTCCTTCGCGCCCCTCTATCAACCACTTTTCCTCTTCCTTTGCATGGCTGTCCACAACTGCTAGGCCACCCTATGTATGCGTCTCCTAAGCTAGCAGCAGCTGCAGCTGCAATTCCATCTGTGCAATTACGGCAAAGGCACGCTTCAATGGTTGAGACGGTGACCGCTGCCATTGCTTCTGACCCAAATTTCACTGCGGCCTTGGCGGCAGCCATCTCTTCAGTTATTGGTACACAGAGGAGCAATGACGTGAGCAGCAGCAACGTCATTGCTCCTCCTAACGGGGGCCTGTCAGGGTTGCCTGGTTCCCCGCAACTTCCTCAATCTTGCACGACTTTCTCCACCAACTAGGGTTACTGGAATCTTGAACTTTGGACTGAAGTTGTTGGTTGGGTGATGATGGGTGCAAAGTGTTAATTTTTTTGGTATACACAGAGCTAAATACTAATAAAAAGAATTTACACTGATTCCTTTGGAGATGATATCCCATGTATACTTAATATTAGATGTTAATGCAGATAAATCTTGAAAGCTTAGCACAGTTTATCTATAACGAAGTGGGTCTGCTTAGCCTGCTAGGTTTTATTATAAACTCCAGTGTTATTATTGGTTTACAAGAATCTCATATGGTTTAATACAGAATCTATCTTCTTTAATGCTATATTGTACTTGTTACATCTGTTCTGAGAAGGAAAGAATAAAATAAATAACATATTATTTCAATATTAATATAAATAATTTTAATATTTTACAATTAAATTTTGAAAACTTATTTAAATTATCTTGTAATAAAAATTATTAAATAATATTGATTTTTTTTAATTATAAAGTTTTATTAAAAAAAGTATAAATGCTTAACTTTGCCAATCTTCGTATCTCTTAAAGAAAATATATTTAAATAAAGTTGCATATGTTACAATTTCATTTCATTCATATAAAATCACTTTGTAATAAAATCGAATTAACAAAAAAAAAACATTTTATTATAATTTTGAATATCCTTCATGGGTATTATATTTAAATATCCTTGCAATACTAAAAGAAAAAAATTATTTAATAAAACATATTAAATTATTAATTTTTTAGAGAAAAAAAATTATTTAATTTATAAATTCAGGAACTTAAAAGACCATCTGTGGCAGAAAATAAAGCAGACAGGAGTCTCAGGATTTGGGCTTACGTGAGATCCACTGACCCATAACCCATGACCCATGACCCAGCCCACCCACTTTTTTTCCAATTGGGTCATCCTTTTACAAATGAAGCGGTGGGTCCACAATACATGACCGGCTCAGGTGTGTGAAGGTCAGTCATTTTATTGGGCCCCACAGATTTCATCAAGTTAAAGTGAGAGCCGTCAGATCATCTTAGATCTGGAAGTAGCCGTTCAAATTTCAAAACTTCTACTCGACCGTTAGAGGGAGTGCCCTTTCATTTCTTTTCTTCCGTGTACTTCAAGAAGAGGAAGCAAACAAGATAACAACCAACTTAACATTTTAGCTCTCTGTGGGAAATCTCTATGGATTGTTAAATTATATACCCAGAGTCTTTTTTTCAGTTTGGATCCAAAAGCTGGTAGCAAATTCTCAAGTGCTTAACAAGAAAACCATGAGGCGCCACGGCTGGCAACGACCCTTCCATCCTTTGCAGGTACGTTCATTTTCATTTTGCTCTTAATGGCCTCTGCTAGAGGATTCTTGCTCAGATTCTGAAGCGTTCTTTCTCTATATTTTTTAGTGTGTTAAGTAAATTTCTGTGTTTGTTTGTTTACTGATCGAAATGCTTGAATACCCATCTGCCGAAATCTTGAAATCCGCATTGCAGATGGTGGGAATGGCTGTTTACAGTTTCCTTCTTGTTGCATTTTATACATTCTTTGGGCTCTTTCTTGGGAACAGAATTGCAGAAATCACAGTCACCACAATCTATTCGTTCGTGGTAATGCATCAAAACTATTATATATTTGTTCTTTCTTTATCAACTTTACATTAAACCAACAGAAAGATTCATGGTTTTGTTTTTCAGGCACTTTCAGTTATGTTCTTATTTATTAGGTGCACTGCCATCGACCCGACTGACAAAACCAGCTTTAAAAAGAAGAAAAGAGCTAAATCCAATGGGCTTCCTAGTTTTAATTATGGGTTCCTCTTGAGTCAAATAGTTGTGAGGTTTTTTAGAAGGCTGGAGAGGAAGATTCTCCGCACTTTCATAAGGAGGAAGTACCTGGATCCATTGAAGACCAGTGCTCAAATGGAGCCCTTGCTCCCATTTCCCCTCGTCCTCAAGGATGATTCAGTTTCCCCCGATCCTAGAGATGACGATATCTCTTATTGCTCGCTATGTGATTTTGAGGTTGGCCATACCATAGATTTGCAACAACTATATGCTATTGCGTTCGAGAATCATATCAAATAATTAAGGAATTTGAAATGAAAGATAATTAAAGAGAAATAAATACGTGTTTCAGGGGTGTTACTAAACGAAATGTACTTGTCCCAGGTGAAAAAGCATAGCAAGCATTGTAGGACCTGCAACCGTTGTGTTGAAGGATTTGATCACCATTGCAGGGTAAGAAACTGGGTGTTTTTCTTTAATTTATTGAACTTCTCCAGCCTTAAATTTGCCTTCAAAAAAAAAAAAACAGAAAAACATGAATAATTTTCTGTTTTGTGGTCCAGTGGTTGAACAACTGCGTTGGCAAAAGGAACTACACGACATTCATTCTTCTGATGTTATTTGTGTTGCTAATGGTCAGCAGCTTTTTACCTTTCCTTTCTTAGAAGATCATAAAACTGTTGTCCTGAAAGGAATCTCAACTCTCAGTTTACTCTATATTTGTTTACTTTATCCTTAAAACATTGTTACCTGTGCAGTTAATCATAGAAGGAGGATCTGCGATTGCCATATTCATTAGGTGCTTTGCAGATAAGAAAGGGATAGAGGAGGAGTTACAGAGAACGCTATATGTAGATTTCCCAAGAGGGGTTCTTGCCACGATATCGGTAACAAGCTGTTCAAACTTTATCCTGTTTTATTGAGAAGGGGAAAAAAATTATGTTGCTGATTCTTAGAACATGAAACGATGGTACAGGTTTTGTTGGTTTTAATGACAGCTTATAGTTCAGCTGCCATGGGACAACTTTTCCTGTTTCATGTTGTTCTCATACGCAAGGTAATTTTAATGAGGCATTTTCACTACAAAGTTGTGCTACTAATTTCCCTTCTCCTCCCAAGTCTGATAATTTGTACCTGCAGGGAATGAGAACATATGATTATATCTTGGCTATGAAAGAGGATCACCAATCAATGGAACTAGATCCATTTGATGATTCAGATTTATCTTCAGACTCTGATTTTGACTCGCCTGAAAAGTCAACATTTGTTTCACGGTTCATTTGTAGAGGACATAGAGGAAATCAGGTAATCATTACATGGACAATCTTAATTTTGCACTATCAAGAAAAGATATTCAGAGTTCAACCACACTGAATGGCTCATCTATTTTCAGAACCGCACAAGGCTGTCTATAAGGATTGATAGGGATCCTGAGCCTTCCACCTTAAACAAGAAACAAGGATTCTATGTAAGTATCAATCCGTGGAAGCTGATAAAGCTGAGCAAAGAGAAAGCTCTAGTAGCAGCTGAGAAGGCCAGAGAAAGGCTCATAAAGCAGAAGCCAATGGTGCAAAAGGATTCACTAAAGCCACTGCCCTTGGAGATAAAATGCGGACCTTTGATGAACCCAGAAAAGAACATGTCAAATGTGGGATCAGGATCATGCTCAGGCTCAACACCTCTAATTTCCAAAGGGAAGGCCTCAGGATCACCAGGAAGATTTTCGAGTCCAAGACGAAGATTTTCCGGCTCGCCAGCTATGTTTTCTGGCATTGTTCCATCGCCAAAACAGAAGTACAGAAGTAGTTTTGATTTGAAGTTGACAGAGGTTTCCAAGGAACTTGAAACCTACATTTCAAGGCAGGTCTTATGTTCTGTTATTAAAAAGGACCCATGTGAGGCATCTCCTAGATAAATATTATGCTTGAAATTTTGAATTCTCAAACTTAGAGAAAAATTTCATTTATCGATCGCAACACTTGTATGTTTGTTTGCCTTTTCATTGATTTCATGAAGTTTCTCAATTCAAATTCCTCGTCGGTGAGTTTGGATCATGTCCTCCACATAGTCAATAACATGACAAAAGTACATTTTGTGCTGGTGAAATGTGTCCGTACCAATAAGAGGAGAGGCCTCGTCAGTTCACACAGAAGTGGAAAATTGGAAAGTGCAAAGAAATAAATAAATAAAATAAAACAATTATGAGTGGACAGAGAAACAGAATATTGAAGATGTAATCTCATTCTATTTTTCACTTTCTGATAAATCACTCAATTATTTGTTACTGCACACAAACTTACAGGAAAAGAAAAAAAAATCATTTCTTGATAATCTTTCACAAGTCAACAACAAATCAGCAACTTGACTCAACTCTACATGTCAGGCAATCATTTTTTTCTTTCTCCATCGCAAGAATCAAAATTTGAACTTAATTCTCCATTCACAATCGAAGGCGAGTAGACCACCAAACAAATAATAAGCTTCCATGAATTTACCAAGACAGAGACCGAGTACCTCTATTTTGATTACTTGAAGAAGTCAGCAAATGGCTTGATAGATGGTAACAATCAGAGTAATGATAAGGGGAGATACTCTCCCTCAGGGGCTCACAAGTTTCTGGGGAAACTGACTTAGAATATCCTTGGATATATGAACAGTTCCAGGAAGACTTGGAGGTTACATTGAGAGTAATGTTCAATAGGCAGATGTTGAGAAAACTGTCTGCTTCTATACCCTCTAGAATGCCTGCATACTCAATGTTATCTCCTGCAATGTCCGCAATGGTTATCCGTTCCACAACCGGAAGAGCTTCTGGATCATAATGTTCATCTGGGTGTTCCCCATAATGACCAGTGAACCTTAAAGCTATTTTCACATCAGTCAATGTTATATTCGATATATAAATATTTCTCACATAGCCACCCCTTCCTGGAGATGTCTTTATCCTAAAACCAGTGTTTGAATTATAAAATTGGATATTTTCGGCATGAACTTCGGATACACCTCCAGACATCTCACTTCCAATTGCAATCCCTGCACTTGTTCGAGTTTGTCCAACAATCCGGCGAATAGTAATGTTTTTGGAAGGACGCGCATATGATATTCCATACTCATCCCACCCACTTTTGATGGCAATTAGATCATCACCAGTGCTAATGTAACAGTCCTCAATGCAAACATCATCAGAAGAATCTGATTGAATTTAAATGAACAGATAAGAACCTTAATGAAGCACTTGGAGCATGTAATTGAAAATGGTTGAGCAGAAGTTTCTGTTTAGCGAGAAAATATTTCTGGCCCTAAGATCAAAGCAAGAACAAAAATTGCAGGTGCCATGACAACAACTGCTAGAAAGCTGGGAACTAGATTAGCAAAAAACTTATTGCTCTAGTTAAAACATGGGACGAACTACGATATTTCCTTTATATGAATGGCATCTGAACTCATACTATGGTACTAATCATTTATAATTTAAATTGGAAAATTTTCCAGCCTAGCGAAGAAAGTTTACCTGGATCAATGCCATCTGTGTTTGGTGAATCAAGAGGAGCACGAATCGTAACATTTTGGACAATAACTTGGCTGTTCATCCAGAAAAACAATCTCAACTCTCCCCCTAATTCATGAAAGTTTCACTTTTGCACAGTTTTATATGGTAATTTAAAAGCTTCAAGTACAACAAACCGGGGAGATATACATTTATAGTACATTGGAGGGACAAACCTGCAGTAAACAGGGTGGATTGTCCAGAATGGTGAATTTATGAAGGACAGGTTTGAGATAACTATCCCAGATGAGTTCATTAACTCAACCAGATGAGGCCTGGTATAGTTTAGGGTTTTGGTTTGGAACCAATTCCACCAGATGCTGCCTTGACCATCAATGGTTCCATTATCCCCTGTACAGAGAAACCAGTGATATTATGAAAGCAAACAAAACAAACATGGAATTTAGTCCTTCATTGACATCACCGACCTGTTATGACAACGTCTGTCAAATTGCGGCCATAAATGAGGCTTCGATGCCTCCTACCAGGCAACTCCCTTCCTCGGCCATATGATGGTAGAGGATCAACAACTGGCCAATCATCAGAGTTCTGGAATTGGCAGGCCAAGTTTTTTTTTTTTTAATATCACGTATCAAAATATCATAACTATCACTGTTCAGTTGGACTTGGGGTTCAACGTTCACAAGTGGATATCAATGAGGCACCGATAATCACAGATTCTCTGTCATTCTTGCATTAATTAGCATATCAACTTGATGGAGTATTAAGTTGCTTAGATTTCAGTTAAAGACGACTCCCCTCAAATTCACATCAATTACATGTCTTATCATAACAATTGCATCTTCGAATCCCTTATATACTTCTTAGTTTAGATAAAAATGCAAAGGGATCAGTTAGAAGAAGACTGCAGAGAACTGGCAATGAGTGTAAGCTATTTTGTATGCACATATCCTGTGGCATGGAAGTGAAAACTTACAGTTGATCCAAGAATCACCGCATCTTTATCTAACCACAATGTCAGATGACTGATGAGATCAAAGCTGCCTGTCAACCAATGGCCAGCTGGGACAAAGAGCTTGGCGCCTCCCTTATCAGCAAATGAATTGAGATAGAAAATAGCATTCTGAAATGCTTTGGTGTTGAGAGTGACCCCATCTCCAACTGCACCAAATTCAGTAATAGTGACACTGTGAGGCCGAATAGTTGCAGAGTTAGCTCGTTTGCAAGGTGAACTGCCCTTGATAAGCCATGGAACATCACTGAACAGTGCAAGTACCAGAAGCACCTCCACTAACTGAAAGGAAAACGAGAAGGAGAAGAAAATGAAAAAAAATACAACCGACTAACAGAATACGAGTTCTGACTGATGGGTTTCATTCATCTTTCTCCTTTTACCTGCTTTCCTTATTAACTGTTAATGATGGCAACATATAGATACTGGGCAATTTGACACTTTGATCATCTAATAAACTCAGAAGGTAGCCAAACTAGTTGGATTCAGAAAAAGGCAACCCAAGCAAACAGCATTATAAAATCAAAATAGGTACTGAAACGTAGAAAGACAATTCTGAAAAGCCAGTGTTACTTTATTTGTGCTCAATCAGATCCTAAAAATTTCTATGTATTTCCCAGTACATGTTCTGTTATATGTGGCCGAATTAAGCTGATTATGGGGTCTGCTATACACATTTCGTGGAATCCTATTGTAATTATGTCTTTAGATAGAAAATGCAGAATGAGAAGAAAAAACCAAGAAGAAAGAATATAAAGAATGATAGAGAAACTCACGGTAAAAGATATCCTCATATGACTGAAATGTGGTGTTTCCCCTTAGAGCCCAAGCACCAAATGGGAGCAGCTTAAGTTTCAGGTTCCCTGGGAGATAAAACAGGCAACGAATTTCCCTCAAGATAAGAAAGGGAGAAGCTTGATAAAGATATGACAAGGCGGGATCTTGATCACCAAGATCTCCCCTAAGTAATATTGGAAGATTGTGAGTATGCGAATGTGATTAGTGAATAGATATTGAAAGAAATCACCAACACCACCCAAAGAAGAAAAATCATTGACGGTGACCGGTGCTGCCAGCCAAAAATCAAGCAGTAGGTCCCCCTTGTTCCTTCACCTGCTCGTCCATCACTCCTCTCTCTCTCTCTCTCTCTTTCTTTCTCCTGTTTCTCCTTCAAGATTAGACTCAGAAGCCAAAAACCTGGACACCCAGAAAGGCGAAAAAGGGAAAGGAATAAAATTTAATATGGTGTATAGTGATTAAGTTGAAGAATGGTGTGTGTGAGTGTCGGTTAGAGAGAGGTATTATTCAGAGAGAGAGAGAGAGAGACTGCAGAGACTAAGTTTGCATGGCAATTGAGACGGCTCTCTCCGGTCTGCTGCGACAATTTCAATTTCACTTAAACCTTTGTAAACTCCGTCTCCTAAGTCGGAAACCCACTTCTAATATTTTATTTTATTATGTAAAAAAAGCTTCTATGATGACTTCTATATATAATAAATAATAAAAATATTACTGAAATTTTTTTATTATTATTATTTTTATACCAATTATTGTTAAAAAATAATATTATATATATATATATATTAATTAAAATTAATGAGTATAATTATATAGACAAATGGAATTGTTGGAATGGTATTTTATTAATAAGAGTAGTAATATCTAGAGGTGCATTTCAATTACGAAAAAGGGTATCAAATAAAAAGAAAATAAAATAAAATAAAATCAAGGCTGAGCCATAAAAAAATAAAAGGGCATCCAATGGGCCATTATAACAAAACACAAAATGGCAAAGAAGTAAACATGAGAATGAGATGGTCCGCATGCATCAACTTTATTTTCTGTACCTGTCCACACTTACTGCTTCCATAATCAATCTTTCTCAGATCTCATTTGTCTCTTAAAGAAACTTGTCATTTCTTTTCTTCTTTATATTGTTCTCATTGATTTATTTTGGGTTGCTGATCCCCATAACATCTTTCAAATTAATTATTAAATATACTGAACTAGTTGCGTCCAAACAAAACTGGCTATTTCCTGGCCACGCTCTCTGATCCAGCAACCTGGTCGGTCAAGTACTGAATTATTGTCAGGTCGGTTCAGAAACAAAAATCAGATCCATTTTAACCAATCTCCGCTCTGAACTTAAAACCTCACAACGGTTGAACCTAATACAGTTCATTGTTATTGTCATTAGCATAATCATACGTCACTCATTATGGACTTTGATTACAACAACTCCCTTAAAAGGAAGTTAATTACACCCTCTTGTTTCTAACGAAATTACATAAATTAAATGTCGGTTTTATTAAAAAATGGACCTCATTGTGCATAACGTACCCAAGTCCACACTCTCATAGACATACATGTTTTAAGAAATAGACTGACGAATTTTTAAACCAACCAAAAAAAAAAAGAGAAAAACAGATAGCCTATTTGGTTTTTTGTACGCAAAGGTCAATTCAAGAATAAAATGGACCACACCACACCAACCAACAAACTCATTTGTCTTTGGCATATTAATTGCCATAATGATGGACGACAATAGAGTAGAAGCATCCCCATCTCAACTTCTAAACACTAAACGGAGTGGCTTCTTATAAATTATTTGTCCTAACTACCATTGTATATGCTCATTTGCATATAAGTATACAATACACATGCCCTGTCTCTTCTCTTGGATTTGCTACTTCTTTCTTAGCGTGAAAGTCCATTAACATAAAGTAAACCATCTATTCAAATCTTCTCCCACTTGCCTACATATACATATACATTTACATATTACATGTAACCCATCTGATTATATTTACATTAAATTGAAAAATGTAGTTGAATACAGGATAAATTAGTTTTTTTTCGTCCTTTACTTATATTAACATTAATGAATATATTTCCCGACTTTTAGAACTTAAACAATTTCTTTTTATATTTTAGTTTTCTTAAATTGGAATTTTTTTAATCTAATACATTTTCACCTAGAATGGTAAGACTTTATTTGACATCATTATTTCAATACAGAAGTCTTCCGAAAGAAAAAAAAAAATTTATTCGTAAATGCGATTAATATTGCAATTATTTTAACCTTTCAGAGAAAAAATCTGAACTGCACCAAAAGAGAATATAAAAAAATTAAAGAAACGGAAAAAGAAAAAGGAACAACGTACAGATAGGTCTCGACCCCATGAAAAACCTTGCAAGACGAGCCAGGAATTGAAGAAAATTAGACCGGTACGTGATTCCGTGTATAGTTTCAATTTGAAGAGAGCTTACATGCTGGTGTACAAGTCTAGACTGATAAAACTGTTTCCACCTCCCCTCTCCCCCCCTTCCGACAAATAAATTGCTAAATACCAATCACAGACACATTTTGCAACAAGGCCTGCAACCTTATCGATAATTTCAAGCGAAGAATACTCCCCTACTCTTCTTCAGTATCATATCTCAATTCTCATCTCACTAGCTTCTTTCTACGCGTCAGTCATATGTGATGAAATGCATTAACATCATCCATACTGTTACAGAGTCTCATTTATATTTGCACCAGATACAATGGCGCTGATAGATTATATCATCCATAACAGTATATAAATAATCTGACAACCTCTTAATCGTAACAAAGTACATTTTGCACAATATTTCAAAGAAAAAAAAACCCCAAAAAGTCAAGTATCAATTAAAACTACTAAAACCAAAATTGAGAATATCCCAATCATTTGAAAAATTGAAAAACTAGGAGGTAAAATCATCAAGGCACCTATAATCTAGTAACTTCTGCCCCAGTAGGTCCACTTCTTTGCAGGCTTTCCAGAAGCAAAGCATTTAGTACCTGGCAGAGAGAGAGAGAGAGAGAAGGTACACAGCAGAGGAAAATTCATAAGTTGGTCATACACCACAAGTGTACTATGCTAATCAATTCTTTTTCTTTTGGTTCACACCATGAGCTCCATATGGAGCTAGCTCTTCCCCATCCATAAAATCCTCACTTCATCCATTGGGATTAGAACTAGAGACTCATTGATAGAGATCTCAAGTTTTTCTTTATCACAAACAACTAGACCATCCCTATTGAAACAGATAACTGCGAAGGCATGCCCAATTCTCTCCAGAACATTCTACTCCTACTAACTATTGCTACCAAAAGTCCAGATGCCCACAAAATAATTTAAAACTCTCTACTATGAAGTCTTTTGTCTATAAATATTGCAAAGGAAATCTAAACAAGACATGCAGCCAGTTTAATAAGTTTCAAAAGAAGCAGTTATGATATAATGTAAGAAACAATGATATTAATTCCCAATTAAATTAAACTGCAACGAAAGAAATATGATCCTAACATAGTAGGACATTACCTTCAGGGAGTTCTGGCTGGTCAAATGGTGTACAAAGGCTCTTGGCTGCTCCCATATCACCTCTTGTTCGTTCTTTCACATCTTGCTCCACCTCCTGCAGAATATTATTAAAGCACTTGGGACAACTCAAAATGAACAATATTTGCTCATAGCACTTGATGGATATGACAACATTCATTCTGCTTATAGCGCAGAAGCTCCTTCCATTCAAGATTAAAAATTAGTGAATCCTATCTTTATTGAAGTCATAAAAAGGGCAGTGTCAATTAGAAGTAGGGCTGCCCATGGACGTGGTATTAGTCCAGGTTAGATTGGTAGTCAGGTCCGTGTTAGGGACTTCTTCAACCAGACTGCATATCTCAATTCCAGTTACATTTTCTTAAAAAAAATACTTTAATTAAATGATTATTTAGCAAAAATTAAATGAGGTGTGAAACTAATTATTGACATAAAAATTAAATATGTTGGACGATTATTTTTATTTGAAATAAAAGAATACTTGCATGCTTCCATAGAAAACAATAATTACATTCTCTCTTCTTCTTCTTCTTCTTTTTTTTTATAAATTATGTTATTTTCATATTCCTTTATTTGCAATTTTCCATTCTATTTTCTCATCTTTAGCCTAATCATGTTGATTTCTTCTTATTTCCTTTTCTTTTCAGTTCAATTATTTTCCTTAAGAAAAACAGTTTGACCAGGATCGAACACTTGTTAAATTGATTTCTGAAAAGTTTCTGATTTTGCACCATCACGAATTCCTTTCAACTGTTGAGACTTCCATTAGGCATGGAGAACCAGGAGCTCTTGCGAACAAAAATTTTATTGGTAACTATGTATGATCAATACAAATTGTGAAAAGCTCTTTGCTAGTTTCCAGACAGATTTTGGCAATTAGTTTAACATTCCTGCTATCCCAAACAGCAGGGAAGGATAGAAGGATTGAGTTTGACGGCTTTCATGGATTGATGCTGAAACTAGATTCAAAAATAGGCTTGGGCTTGGGTAAGGCTAGGTATTGATGACAATGGGGATGGGGAGGGAAAGACTGCAATTACACCATTTTAAGCAATTTCTATTAATGGATTTTTTACTTGATCAAACATATAAAAGAGGTGAACTGGGTTGGACTACCCTTTGACCGTCTTCATATATTCCAGATAAATCTCCACATTATAAAGAGTATAGTCACTAAGTGAAATAGGCTTGTTTGTGATATTTCAATCACCTCTTATCTTTCCTTACCAAACCCCTAATGTCGGTTCTAGTCCGGTTCATGGATCAGAGAGGGCTCTGGTATGTGTCAGACCCATGAACTGGTCAACAAACTAAGCAGATTCTCAACTTGCTTTCTGTTTGTTTGACTTATCACACTAATGACACCTTAAGAGGCAGCAAGATGCCAAAGCACTATTCCTCCAAAAGATACGTGCGTGTGTGTGTTCTGGTTCTAGGCCAAACTCACTTGGTGACTACGCTAGCTAGAGAAAAAAATCCTAATATTTTTTTAAAAAAATTATATATTGTTCTCCATATATAGTTTATAACCAATAAAGGTTACTGTAAATATTCACAATAAAGAAAACATAGAAACATATAAAAAAAGCACTTTGTTGCATGAAGAACATTGCAGCAACAGAAAATGTAATGCATAAGTCATAATACTTAAAAACTTTTATAATATCATACCTCCTCATCGCACCAAGGAGCTAAGATCATTTTCCTTTGGCTGAGAGCCTCCTTGAATTCATCCCAAGTTTTTATGACTTGAATGCAAGCATCTCGCTTTTGTTTAGCAGCATCGAACAGACTTTGATGAATATCATCTAATATATGTTTTACTTGCTCAACCAGATTGACCCTGCTTATATCTTCTTTTGCTGCATTGTGACGACGAACAGCACGCACCTGAGGATAGATAGCAATCATCTTAGCACTTAATAACTCTTAAAAAAAAAAGAAAAAAAAAGTGCAATAATATAAAAAAATGGCATCATGCAGTAGGAACGAAAAATAGCACAGAACACCTGATTATTTGCCAAGTCTTTTGGCCCTATTTCAATCCTCAAGGGAACACCTTTCATTTCCCAGTGAGAGTATTTCCAACCAGGTGAATAATTGTCTCTAAAATCAGCTTCTGCACGAATGCCTGCCTTATATAAGGCATCCACAGTCTCAGTGCAGGCATCAAAGATTCCTTGAGTATTAGCATCTTTGTATGGCACTGGAACAACAATAACTTGAACAGAGGCAACTTTAGGTGGCTGCACCAAGCCTTTATCATCTCCATGAACCATCACCATCACCCCAATCTACATAAAATCACGAAAAAACTAGTCTAGTGTGATGACAGGTGTCTAAAGAGCAAACAACAATCAAATTGATGATAATGAACAAAAACTAAATAAAAAATGACAAAGAAATTATTCAATAAACCAGTTTAAAGAGCAAATGGATCACAACACCCTAAACAAAATATAAGGACAGGACAGTGACATCACGTTTTCATTACTAGAAAGCAATTAAAGAAAAGGTATTCAACTCAAGATAACAAGATCCACAAAGTTTACCGTTCGAGTGCTATAAGCCCAAGAGTTCTGCCAGACCATACCCTTCTCTCCCTTCTCATTTTCAAAGTTTATCTCAAACATTTTTGCAAAATTTTGTCCTAAACAATGAGAAGTTGCTCCTTGTATACCACGCCCAGTGTTCGGAATGAATGCCTGGCACAGATAAATTTGAATGGTAATCAATGAAAAGCAGTAAACTGCTTAAAACTTCAATAAAGACAATATAGCACATTCCCTATCTACATGATAAATATTAAATACCTCGACACTAGTGGTGTAAAGTCCACCAGCAAATTTCTCCATCTCACTTTTCCTGCCTTTTACAACAGGAATAGCCAAGAATTCTTCATATATACGTCTGTATAGTTCCAAAATTTGAAGGACCTGGTAAATAACAGTTGAAAAGAAACCATGATATCAATAAAATTCTACCTGTACATTTAACATCAAAACAAATTATCAAAAGCAGGCAAATGTTTTCATGAAAAAAGAGTGAGTCATGTGTACAATTAGAAGCATATACAGCATCCCATAACTTATACTTCACTAGTTGGTCTATGAAATGATGCGTTCTTATAACCCTACTGAACTGCTCATGAGCATGTACTTTGCAAGACAAACAATTTATCAAATATAACTTCAGTACTTTGTTCCCTCACTGCCAGATTATTCCATTAAACACTTATCACAACTATAATGACAGGAGTTAAAAAATCAGTTTCATGCCTCCTCATCTGCTTCTGCCTTCGTTGCAAATGCAGTATGTCCTTCCTGCCAAAGGAACTCCCGGCTCCTACAAAATAGAAACATGTTTCAGCATGAATATTAATCTGCGAACCTGGACATGAAACTAATATGAAATTATTCTGCAAACCTAAAGATAAGTTGAACAATAGACATCATGCACTTTGAAGCAAAAGACTTGACCAAACAGTTTATCTTGGGATAGGATTTAATATGTTGAGATCACCATATTGTTATTAATTTACACTACAAAATAAAATAAAGAGGCTCAAACAAAATTGAACTGAAAAAAATATGACAAGCAAAACCTTGAAAGCTAGCATAAATAGCACAAAAACATGCCCAGCAAAGCTTTTACTGTACAAATTAAAAAACTTCATAAACATTTAATTATCAATATGCATTTAAAAAAAAAAAGAGAGAGAAACAAATCCGAAACTTTAAATATGACAAATCGAAACAATGTACCTGATAAATGGAGTGGGATTGCTAAATTCCCAACGAACAACATTGCACCACTGGTTAAGTTTCAAAGGCAAGTCACGGTGTCCCCTTATCCACTTGGAAAAGTAGGGGTACATAACTGTCTCACTAGTTGGGCGAATAGCTATAGGAATTTCCAAGTCAGATTTACCAGATTTTGTCACCCAAGCAACCTGAAAAAGAACCAAAAATGTCATATGGTAAACATTTTTTTTCATTTTTCTATAATTTAATTGCTTCCTAAAATATCACTTGGGAGGGTAAAAGGGAATCAATTTTTTCTCAATTAAAACTAATCTCAAATTACCAAGAATATTCCTAACTAAAAACTAACTCCAATACAAATATTATTGGGTTTACACTCCTAAATCAGGTTTTAATACTGGCCAAAGCCAGCCATCTTGTGTCAGATCTTGGGAAGGGTGATACGCTAATTGCTTACAAGATGGGGATTTTGAAATCATAATGCAACGGTTTCATATCACCGGTAACTGCTGTTATTCTCCATAACATGTGAAGAGTACGAGGGTTGCACAATTATTAACCGTGTCAAGAAACTTGTCCCCACTATTTTCCATCTTCTTAGTCTCGCTACCTGACAACTTTGCAACATCATGCTCTTAAGTTTCTTGCTTCCTAACTGTCAACGACCACAAGCCTGTTTGGGGTTGAGTTTCAAACTTGCTTTCTGAAAAAGCATCCTTTGATATTCTGTTGGCAAAAGCATTTTTAAAAGTAGTTTATCTATTTTTAAAGTTTTTATAATTAGAATGTGTCAAACATAACTTTGAAAAAATAATGGTCTTTGACTAACATCTCAAAGGCATTGCTCTCCTAAGCAGCAATTCAAATATCAATGCCATGTAGACCATTATCTACAACCAAAAACCTAGTGACCCTAATCTCATTTTCAAGTATAAGAATTGCACAAATAAACACTAGCCAATACACGGTAATTATATGTATTTTTCTTTGACTACTAATTTCTGATTCGACTATAGATTTTCAAGATAATTACTTTCTTGACTTATGTTCTAGGATTTAATATGTTCAGTTTCCTACCTTAATTTCCAATTTTATGTATAATTTTCAAATTCACTTGAAGTCAAGGTCTTATCTTTTTTTGAAGGTGACTAGTAATATATATGTATTCATATTATTGGTTTAATGTTTACTCGAGTCATTTAACTAATTCTTTGAAAAGAAAAAAAAAAACTGAAGCTCATTCAGTCTGATTTGGTCCAGTTCAGGAATAAAATGACCAATTTCCATCCCCATTCTGTTAATTAAAGCCCTGCCTTAGATAGGTCCAAGAGCCAAGATAAGAATCATCCCCACAAATAATAATGCAGATAAAATGTGTCTTAACCTAATACAGAAATATCTTCCATGAGTACACCTGCATAAATACCACTATATGGTCTAGAAAAAGCTTATTTTGTCCTCTACTATAGTGACTAGTGGAAAAACAAAATTACTTCAAAATAGGCACCATGATGTAAGTCACTAAATTACTTCTCCTTCCCTTCATAAGAAATTCAGATCTCACCTCTGGAGCAAAGCCCTCTATGTGGTCCTTCTCCTTTTCCAAGACACTAGACGAAACAAAAAGAGGGAAGTAACAGTTCTTGATTTTCATTTTCTTGATTTCAGCATCAAAGAATGCCTGCAGATTGCCATCACTGAAAAGCATCATGTGGATGCCTAATTTATATGCTTATAAACTGGAAGAACAAGGATTAGTTAAGAAATAAGTATAATTTCATCAAAGTATCAAACATAACAATTAACACTCTACAGTCTACATCAAAAACCAGGATAAACATCAACCAAATTAATATTTTTTTAAAACTATTATTCAATAAAATTTCAGCATCATGAAAAGCGCATATGGTATCAGAACAACAGCACAGAGAGCACTTAAAATAATAATAACTAAGTGATTTATGGGTCTAAACTTACTTGCATGATCTCCCAAATTGACATTGCCCATGGCCTCAAAATATAACAGCCAGAAATGTCATAGTACTCTATCATCTCACCGTTGACGACCACCTACACAGGTAAAAAAAGAAACAAATTGACTATAGTATCAGCGGTGTTGCATTTCTTCATCATAAGATGTATTTTGACTTAACAAGGTGGGAAATCGTAGTTTTTGCCCAGAGGGTTAATTTTCTACTAAGTGCACACTCAACCAAAAATATTATTTATTAAAATTTTCCAGGATCACTGAAAATTTGCAAGGATATATGGTATTGAAATACTGCATTTAGCGCATTGAACGGTGGAAGAACAACTTGCTAGAAGGAGAATTTGTAGAGAAACTTAGCACAACAGGAGAACATTCTATCATGCGGAATTTCCATATGAGTAAGTTCCCAAAGAACTGTCCTTAACCAAAACCTTGTTTCTGTTGCTTTTTACAAAGTTATATTCTTATTGTCTCAGTATCAATCAGTCCTACCTGATCTCCCAAGTTCTAATCAGAAATAGTACTCCTACAAAAATAAAGTTACCAAAAGCAGATGGATTTAATTTTACAGTCTAAGAAATACCTCTGAATACCACTCTCCAAAGTTCTCTTCCTTCTTGAAGGAGAGTCCTAACCCAGTCTCTTTCTTCACCTCCTTCTTTTTACCCCCTGAAGAAGTCAACAACAGATCATTTTACCATGTGCCAAAATATGTACCAAATAAGTGGGGCAAGTACAAGTACACTGTCAAATAAATATATAAACTGTGTTGGGTGGGAAAGACTCACCACCAGCCATTTCAGCGACTTAAATTGAGCACAATACCTGGTGAATTATTAACAAAACAACAAAAGAGATTTGAGTAATAACAAGAAGCAGAACTAGAACATCACATACAATTGCAAGACCACATAAAAGATAACGAAATGGATACACCACGGTTAAATCTGAAAAACATCTCAAACGAGCAAATAATAGTCAACATGAATTTAGCAAATGCTAAAAATCATCATTCACTCACTAATGATAACACAGTGTGGGATTTTGAAATACGAAATGAAGCACGAAGACGCCAACGCATCAAAGATAGACTATTAGAGCATATATGAAGAAAATACTAGAAATGCAAAAAAAGTAAGATTAAACTGACAGAAGCAAGGATTTCACAGGATTGAAGCAATCGGAATAGAAAAAAAAGAAAGAAGAAAGAAATATAGCTGTGGATCTAAAAAACAGTTAGATTTGAGCAATAAAAGCTAAAAGCGATAAATTAGAGATGCTCATGACATTCATGGAAATGAAAATACTAGTGTGAAAGAGAGAAGAAAGCGCACCAGTCTGATTCGAATTCCAGGTAACGTTATCTTTCTCTTTCCTCTATAGCAGGAAAGAAAAAATAGGTGAGATAAGGGGGAATCTGGACGATAGGAGGAGCGGAGGTTACAGCGCCAGTGAGAAGGAGGAGGAGTGTGAAGCGCAAAACCCTAGTGCTTACCAGTAACGACTTCGTCTTAATTTATTTGTAGGTCAACTAACCCATGTTCACCCCTTTTTGCCTGCGCTACAAAATGCCAATTATTGAGAAAATAAAATAGTATACCAGTTTAATTTTGATGTTTATTTTATTAATTATTTTAATTTGAATTTTCCTTTTACATTGTTTGCCTAAAAAAATCTAATTTTCTTTAATTATACTTTCAATACAATAATGAAAGTAAGGCGGCTTATGTTTATGATCTATGGTATAGAAAAAAAAATTATACATTATTTTATTTTATTTTAAAATAAAAATAAAAAAAATCAAATGATATCTTTGGGGGAAAGTGAATATCACAATATGAGATATAAAAGATGTTGGATGGTAGAGTAGTAGTGACAATGTCATGGAAGAAGAGTGTAGCATTTTTTTTTTTTTTTTAATTGCTGAAATGTGTGTAATTATTGATATTCATTCTGACCTTATTTGTTAGAGAATCCATACACAGCTGACCCCAAACTTGTTTGAGACTAAGACTTGTTGTTGTTGCTGAAACGTGTGCAAATTAATTAATCTCTGATGAACTCCTAAATGTAATGAATACCATCCATAATTATAGCTAATGCAAGGCCCTATTTTGTTTATTTACCTCCCCAAGTTTCGCTGTTAACTATTATTTGAGCGAACAGCTATAATAAGAGCTGATCAATAGAGAAAATTTTTATTGCTTCCCCAAAGCATTTCAATGTATAAACTGAATATGATGGAAGAACAATATCAAAACTTTTTGACACTCAATTACAGATTTTTCCCATGTCAAAAATTTAAAAATAAAATAAAATAAAATAAATCTTAGAATGATATTCAAAGATATCATCCAAGAAAGAAACAACCCCTTTACCAAAAAGCAGAGAATGGAGGTAGGTTTCCACTTGGGTAGTAGGATGCTGCTACTAAGATTCTTTCTGGAGGTACACTAGTCACTAAAACTGCAGATCACTACTACTTAACTTGGTTCTGGTGGCACCACCTTCAAGCTCCGCATCCACTCCAAGAAACTAAGATCATCAAAGGGAATAAAGCAGCATTTTAGCTTTGTTCGCTGTTCTGTTGTCAATGTTCGAAGCTGTGGGAATCTTGCCTCCTGCAATCACAACAGATTGGATTTGCATCATTAAATAGAGAGTGCACTTGTGTGATGAAGACCTGTTATCTGCTTATGCCCTAACAAAACCCCTCTACTTCTTTTTCCTTAAAAGAAAAGCAAAAGAAAGAGAATTTTTCATTCGTTTCCATCCTTACCTGCTCGTAAGGAGGATCCTTGTGTGCTGGTATCAGGCGAGAAACAAAGTATCGAGCTTGAGAGCTCCCTTCCTGTTATCAATACAGACCATGAAAATTCATGATTCAGGAATGCATAGAACAATTCATGGATAAAATTGAATATAGTATAAATTTTGAGGAAGACAATAATGGGAAAAGTACCTTAAATGCAAGGATCCTAGGAGCTGGAAAGCGCAGTTCGGTGAGCTCTTCAGCCAACGTTCTGCAAGCTGCCAAAGCTGCTGCACTTCTTCCTTCATCAGCAGCTAGTTCAGCACCCTATGATTACCAGTTATCAGGAAAAATGTCCTTAACAGGGAATAAGCATTAGTGTTAACATGATTCAATGCAGAGAAATTCTTATCGATCATAATGTAAACCCCGAACATAGGGAAAATATATAAAGCAGTTAGACTGTTTGTATAATAAACAATCTTTGCATGATAACACTCTTTTGTTATATGTGTCCATATGGGTGATCAGAGATCTATATAGGATATGGCATTTGTAAAAAGAAATTCAACACAATGGTCTGAAGATTAATAAACAGAGTTTCCTATTAATGTGAAAGACTGCCATATTATTAGAGGCAATCGGAATATTAGATAGGTGAATTGCATGTTTGATTTCTACAGTTGTCAATGACTTTAAGCAAGCCTATTGAAGTCTGTTACCACAAAAGTCATTTATTATCTTCAATTTTCATTTATGAATCTGGAAAAATAATTCTGACGTTAAAAAAACAATTCTGAAATTTTAATCACTGTGGAGATGATATGGACCTAGGATATCAAGAAGGCAATTATACTTGGATTTTGTTTTTCTCCTTGTGCTTTTCTTCTACTAAAATCAGTTTCAACCCAGCTACACAGCAATCACAAATATTTTCTTCCACCAAACTTTGTTGACTGTTCTTAATGTTAAATCATTTGAAACTAGACAACAACAAGGTTTAGAGAAAACATATTACTCTCAAGGCTTTGCATCTGCCCTCTATATTTTTCTCAAAGTGGCAGAGTCAGAGGAGCACAAGATAGCACAAAAAAAGAAAAACATATATAAAAGATAAATCAATAAATCTGCAGCACCAGTGATCAATAACTGTGCCATAAGATATCACAAAAGGATAGCTAGGTAGCTTACCAACCAGATGAAGACATCAGTACCATGGTCAAGAACAACAGCTGTATCAGACTGCATTGCTAGATCATAAGCAGGTAATTCTTCAAAAGTGCCCCCTTCCCGGTGCATTAAACAACGAGGTGCTACCATGCGGAGAGAAAGATCAAATGATGTGTTAAGAAACAAATTCCGCAACACAGACCTCTCATCTTCATGTCCAACAATGTTTCCCAAAAGTGGTCCCCTTCTAAGATGAAAAAGGAATTCTGGTAACAATGAGAGTTCTTTGGGGAATCGATGAAGTTTTGACTTTGGTACCTGTGACCCAAATTTCAAAGCAATGTCTTTAATTCTCTCATCTATGGTTGCCCGCATATCAATTGCATTGGAATAGTTTTTGGCTCGCAAGAGAGTCCTCTTGGCAATAAGGATTGCAGCCACTTCCTCTTGAACACTTTCAAGATATGCTGAAATACTATCTACAGTAGGCAGTTTGACAGTAATAACTCTTGAAATATCAGCTTGATAAATGCTCGAGTATTGAATTGCAAACTGGAAATATACACTATCACTCTTGATGTCTCCTTTATTTTCCATGGAGAGAGAAAAGCTCTGGGTCTCTTCTACACTTAACATTTGAATTGAGAGAGATGCATCATTTTTGAAAGGTTCATGAGTGTCCATGTGTGCCTCCTCACCAGGACCCACAACTTGAGTAATAAGAATATCATCAGAACACCGAATCTCCAGTAATCCTTGGGAACCTGATGCCCTAGTAGATGCCCTCTGCAAGTTTACACCAAATGCTTCTCCAAAGTCATCATGAAGAACCAAAACACCTCCAGAAGCTTTTGCAAGAGGCTGCAAAAGTGGAACCCTAACAGGACATGTTCCAGCACATAAAATGTCAACCACTGTATTGTGTTGATGAGCTTCATGACCCAGATGCTCCATCCATTTTAATGACATCTTTTCCATATGAGCATAATTTGGGTGATTAAAAGAATGTGGAACAGATCCACGGCCATAAGTATTAGGTCCACCAGCACATACAATAATTCGGCTATTACCTCCAGCCCGTTTGACTACACCTCGCGACATTTCTGCAGATGGTCCTTGTATTATACCCAGTGCAACCTCAACTGCAGTACCTAGGCACCGATCTCTTGAAGCTTCTGCAATCTCCAATTTATACGGTCTTAATGATGAAAAGATTTGGTGTGCCACTTCTTTTGAAGCATGCATTGGTGACAAGTACACACCAGTTCCATAGATCAATGCTTTCAAGGATTCCTGAGAAGGTGATTTATCACCAGGAAGTACATCAGCAGATGCCATTGATTCTTCTGAAAAATCATACACAGATACAGTACGGCCATACAATATGATTCCAAGTCTCGCTGCAGGGGGAAGTGAATCAACAAATGCGTGCAAGGAGCTTTGTAAATGTTGCAGGTGTGGTTCATCTAAACAGTCGTCTATAACAAGAACAATGGGTGCAGACATTCTGGAATCAGAAACTGGAACAAAACCAGGTCTCTTGTTCCCAGTTTGAACATAGTCAACCATGGGTGATGACATTTCTGGAAAGTTACGAAGATCTTCTTTGCTTGGGGCTACATATTCACCATCACTTCCATTCAATTTTCTGCAAATTACGCATTGCCACTGGCCTGAACCAAGTAATATCTTGCAATAGAGATTTGCATAAGCTCCACACTTTTGGCAACGATGGGGATCACGCTGTATTATCTGAGGTCCTGGTGAAATCTCCCTTCCAGGAGAAATCAATGCTCCAAAACCCAAACTGGATGCATTTGCAAGTTTCTTCTGCTTCAGCACCTATTTAAAAAATACAAGCCAAATAAAATAATCCATAAGATTCATAACATATATCAGTTTGGGGACCAAAAGCAGATAAAATAATTAAAGAATGATATTTGTATTCAGCAACCAAATGCAACAAGAATCTCATGAATCATGATATCTGAAGTTCTGTTAGCAAAGCCATAACAATGACACTTTAGAAGATGCATATATATTGAAAGTTGTTGAGTTCAGTTTGTTCCAGAAAGAATGAAAGAAATACCTTATGAGCAGAGAATAAGACACAAGGTAATTCCTCAATGGATACTGAATCCTCTGTAGCTTGGGGAACCTGGTGCTGCAACTCTACTGATCCATTAGAGAAATGGGGTGGTGATGATGTAGGCAATGAGGATCCTGATGAGAAAGCTACTGGTTGAGGTGTTGCAGGGGAAGTCCGGAAAGGCACAGCAGCAGGCCGCACTGGGGAAGTGAAAACAGGAGGGCCAGGGGGGGTGCTTAAATGAGGAATTGAGGTTCCAGTTCTGATCCCATTGAATGGTGATGGTATATTTGGAGTTTTGATTGAGGGAGAAGGGTTCTGATCTTGCTGCAAATTAGGAGAAGGAAATCTATGGGCTCCAGCTAGCATTAGAGGAGGAGGAATAGAATTTTTCTCAGGTTGAGGTGTTGATGTATCAGGTTCTGAAGGAGTAACAGTGAGAGGATATCCGAGGGAAGGCTGTGGCTGTTTAGCCATTGAAATTCAAAGTTTTCTTTTTGAAGAGAAAGAACGTTAAGAACCCAAAACCAAATATCAGATTTAAAGAAATTAGACGTTCAAGAACCCAAAACCAAATATCAGATTTTAAAGAAGTTATAAACAATCCTACCAGAAAATCAATGACGAGAGGTTCAGCGGACGCATATTAAGGCTGCAGTGAATTTCAAGGGGTTCTTCATAAAAGTTTAATCAAGATTTCGTAAAAAAGACGATTTATTGCTGCATAAGCAGCTGAAGCATTCTAATCATATCCTTATTTACCGCAGGGCAAGACAAATAATCGGCGGTATATAAAAACTTAAACCCTCAATAGAACCTAAAACCCCAGAAGCAATCAAGGACCAATAATGAATCTTGATCCAAACACAGCTCAAGATAACCCAATTTAGCCAAGACCCAATCAAGAATCCTCAAAAGGCACAAAAGTTTCACGTTCCGACGTAAAATTACTGGAATAGAAGGTCTGGTAATCAAAACCTGATCAGCAAGCTCTCTTTTCTCTGCAAAATTGAGCACTAAATCCCTCTTGCACACTGAAATCCAACCAACAGAAAAGAAAATAAAATAAGAAAACAAGTAGGAGAGGAGAATTAACATCTTTGTCAAATCTAGGATTCTTATAGAAAAGAATATCAACATTTGATAAAATCGAGCTGAGTTAAACAGAATAAACATACCTGAGACAGAGGGCCAGAGGATTGAGAGAAATGGCAAACCGATCTTTCTTTTCCCCTGATTTTAACAACAGGAAAACATTTTCTTTTACTTGTTTTGGATTCTGGGTCCTGGGCCCTGGGCCTGACTCGAATTCATCAGTTAAAGCCAGCTCTCTCCCTTTCCATCTTCTTTTTTTTTTTTTTTTCGTTTCCCATTTTGTCCTTGTAAAATGGGATGAGACGCTGCAAAAAGCTTCGCTGCGGCGTCGGTTGGATCCCAAGTAATTTTAACCCGTCCACGTGTTCTATTTGTTAATTTTTCCTTCTCTGATCTCTAGCCTGGAAAAGGAATATTATTCCCGTAACCACGTGATCATCGCGTCGCTCCTCAGGGCCAAGCTAAACGACGGCGTTTTCTAAACAGGTCCCTCTCGCTCTGTCTTTGCCGAAACCTGATAACGGTACATTTCCCCTCTTAGGTCCTCCGATTCCCTGGATCCAAACAAAGAGTTTAAGTTTCGAGGCGGGCTTCAAATCATGGCCAGTCTTCGTCACAAACCGTAATTTCACCTCAATGGAAGACGAAGATCCTCAAAACGGTGAATCAACTTAGGTTATCTCCAACTATGCACTTATCTGGTGCAAATCACTAAATAGGTGTAAAAATTTTGGGTTGGAGATGCCCTTACAAACACCAACCACAAGAAGCCGCGTCTCAGTCGGTTCATAGCTGAAGCAGAAGTTCGGGAAGAGTTCGCCTCACCACCTATCTGGCATAGCTCGAATCAACAACGGCAGCTTCGGGAGCTGCCCCGGTGGCAGCTCAAGTTCCTTAAGCAAACTTGGGGCCCCATCGGAGATGTGTGCAAGCATGATTATGGTTGGCTTGCCTTCAAGATTGCGTGTAATGAGAGATGATGCTTTGAGGTTAAGGTCGTATTTGCGTTCCAACCATGGCGTTGAGGTGCCGATATCAGGCTCCTATACATGGTGAGGCGGATGTGAAGGATAAGGATGGGTTCACAAAGGCCTATGCTAGGATCTCCCATCAGGTCTATAATACGTTTGGGGATTATTACAAGTTTAGGGATACTATAAATCCGATCTTGATGATCCACAGGTATCTGAAAAGCTTTTCGCATGATGAATATGTATTCTTTTTGCACAAAATTGGAGTTCGTTATGAAATATTTGTGTGGAAATGCAAATTTTCGTGCGATATGCGCTGATTTGTCAATCTTTAGTACTTAATATAACATCATTTACATTTTCATTACAATTTACAATACAGCCAAAGGAACACGAAGACCGACTAATGGTGGATTATCAGTTATGAAGCACTTTAGATGCTGCAAACGAGAGGTGTGCAATGTTGGACGTGCATATGCCTGACACTCATCTGTTCGAGACATGCTATCCTGTGCTTCAAAACTTCTTGATCAAGAAGTGTATCCCCTCTTTTTCTGAATAGTTTTAACCTGATTTGTGATATAACTAGTCAGAGGGATTACAAATGATTAGTAGTTTTTCTAGATTTCAATTTGAGAATGTATGAGCTTTGTGGTATATTGAGTTTAAATTGTTGCTTTTGCTGATGCATTGAGGATTTTTGGATTAACCCATCAGCCTAGAGCGAAGACAAAACCACTAGGGAGGATGGAGACGTAGTTGTTAAACAATATGGCACCATTTCATGTCTTTGTGTGGAGAATGGCTTCAGCCTCCAGGTATGGCTTATAAAATTGGAGATAGTAGATATGGATGGTGAACGGTGTTCCTCCTTCTGAATTTCCTAGCAGCTCAGTTAATTCTGCGGTTGTGACCTTCAGAATACTGGGGCAGGATATGTTGTTGAATTCTTAAGTGACCTCTCATTTGCACTATGTTTTACAGCTTACAGTGCTTTTCCTGGTCCTGTGATGCTTGTCGCTTACTGCAATAAGATCCCTCTTTTTAGGAAGTTAAGGAAATTTAGGAAGATTCCACAGTATAGCATATTAGAGATAATATGGTGAGGATATATGGTGATGGATTGGGATCTGAGGGCTCAAAGAATAAGTTCGATCAAATTTCACATCGGAGTTCAAGCAAAACTCAGTCCTCTACTCCTGGATCAGAGGCATCATTGATTGGCTCATCATCTATATCTGGTCAGGATCTTAACTCGTTCAGTCCTGATTCTTAGTAGTGTAAAAATTCATGCTGCTATCAACTTCCATAAGGCACATATTTCTGCCTCAAGATAATTTCGCTTTTCCGATTTAATGAACCAAAACAATTACAATGGCTTGGGCAATATAAATAAAGAGGAAGGGAGTTGTTTGAAAATTGCTGTTGTATGGAGCTGAATAGTCACTGGAATCTTACCCAGATAACAGAGATGTAGTAGGAACCTTTACTTCGTTTGATATGCTAGTAACATGTATAAATTTATGTATTAAGCAAATTTATAAATTTTGATGTGTTTTATTTTGATGTACCATATTTACTTCATGTCTTTAAAAAGCAACCCCAAGATGTTATTAATAGCTGGCACAGTTGATCCATCAAGGAGACTCTCCAGCAAAATTAATGTTGAATTGTATGAAATTTCTTTGGCAATAAATGAAATCACCCAAAGAATCTACAGAAAAAAAAAATGCTATGTAGCAATATATTCAGAAAATAAACACATCTCTTCAGGCGGGTGCCATTAGACCATTATTGTTCCTGTCTTTGCCCCTAAGATTTCTAACAATCGTATCTACGTCTTGCAGTCCTACTCCAATGAAGAGCGATAGAGGATTGATTAGAGGCTCCTCACAACCTTTTGCACTCTCGTTTTGAACCTTCACATTTGGACCGTTCTTGCATTTCCCCATGCACTTGCATCCCACAACGGTACCCTCCCCACCTACTTTCCTCTCAAATTCTTCCAACAATGCAACTGCTCCCATCTTCTTACACTTGCCCCCCATGCAAATCTCAATCCTGCTGCCTGATGCAATGCCGCTTCTTTCATGATCGTTGGAGCAATCTTCTCCGACATTTTGAGGACTAGAATTGTTTTGCTCTTCGTGTTTCGGAAGACTAATATCGGCCGCTTGTTCTTCATTATTATCCTGCTCCTGTTCTGTTTCTCGGTCCATACATTGTTTCAGAGCATTGCCTCTGAGACTGCTCATGTTCATTACCGCTCCACAATCACTGTCGCTTGACTCAGATGAAGAACTTGAAGAGGAGGATAATGATCCAGAAGTATCAATTTTCGCCTTGGCTTTGACCAATGTGGCTTTTCTCTGGGCCTTCTCTTCTTTTCGTTTTCTCTTTTGTTCCTTCTGCTCTGATCTCAGACGTCGCAGTTCTGCAAGCAAAACCTCTGTTGCTTCCTGCAATTGAGAAACTATCACATCACTACTGAAAATAATCAATTGAATACCACAAATTAAAAAAAAAAGCAACATAAAAAATGTAAAATTGATTATATTAAACTGTTGGTAACTGGTTTCCCATGGCTTCCTAAAATCTTGTGATTAGAAAAAACAGAGGACTTCTCCAACTTACCGAAACCATCTTCCCCTTGACCTCATCCATGACGGATTCTTCAACATCAACTGTATGACCGAAAAAGTCCAAGTCTTTCGACAATCTTTTAATCAACTTCAGCTGCTTCTTCTCTGTTTTGATCTCTCTGCTTTTCTCCTTCTGCTTCTTTCCTTCACCCATAGATGTGGACGCGTAGTATTGCAAATGCCCAGAATCAGGAAATCCACGACTCAAAATCCCCGTATAATCTCTGGCTTTGAATGATACTCTTGAATTTACCATACCCATATGACGGAAAGGTAGTCTCAATGAGCCATTATTGACTCCGGCGCCGGAGAGGCGAATAGCAGGGGACGAAAACATTCCAGCGACCTCCATATTTGCTATAGAGTTATTTGCTAAGGGGCAGAAATTTATATAAGAAGGAAGCAAGATTGAAACTCTAACTGGTTGAGGCTTCCATCACCGGTTGTCTAATTCTACAAGGAGAAGGAGATGAGCTGGAAGCGAGTGAAGAAACGTGGCAATTTCAGAGTGGAAGATGAACAACTGAAGCTGACATGGATGGCTACCGTTGGTTGGCCGTGGCGCGCTCGTGCTTCCCCGAATCGACACACGTCGATAGCGCGTGCGACACGAGCTTTTATTTCAAACGAGCGGTGGGGATTATTAAATGTTTCATTGGACCGTGTAGATTGTGCCAGCTGGAAACACAAGCCACGTATGAACCCTCTGTTTTGATTTTGCATGTACATCCTTGCCAAATCTTATTTTGTTTATAAAATAAAATACGAGTCTAACGTCCGAGTTGTAATATTATATTTTTGCTAAAATATATTTCGCAGTTTGGCATATATTAATGATAATTATTTTTCTGTATATTAATTTAATACAAAAGATTTTATATATATATTATTTATAATATCATATGAATTTTTTTTTATATTATCAGTTCTCTTCTCCGCATTGAAATAATACTGTATTCATATAAAACATTTTGCTTCGTAGTTTTTTCAAATTTATTTTGTTGGAAAATAAATTAAAATAATTTTTTAAAATAATTATATATCAAATTATACTAAATTTTTATTAATAAAATATATGTAAAAGTAAAATTAAAAAAAGAAAACGGTTGATAAATGATTTGTTTAGGATATGATTGGCGTGTAGCGGCATCGCATGAGATGTGGGCGACACAAGAATCACGTCTAGCCCGTCATATGCAAACCAATAAATAGAAGTAAACAGTTGCGAGATTACAGACTCGAGTTAGATTCTGTCTGATTGTTTAGAATCTAATACCTGAAGGAAAGTTAGGGTTGGGGAACGTCGAACTGTAAATTTTGCAGCGAAAAGATGGCAGAGGAATCTCCAAGGTCCATAAGGTTAATGAATTTCATATCGGAGGAGCAGGTACTCCGAATTAATTTGCCCTAAGCCCCTAATTCTCATGTTAATTTGTTCTTTTGATTTCAAAATTTGCTATGTTTGGTCCTAATCCTAATTTTTATTATCTGCTGTTACAGTTAGATCAGGCTAAGAAAGCAAGGGGTGAGAGGGTCGACGACGGCACTGCGCAGAGAGATAGGCCTCTGTACGAGGTTTGCCTCGCTTTTTCTTCTACAATGTAGTAGCTATTTAGTTGGCTATTGCAAGAAAGGATCAATTTAAACGAAAAAAATTAACGACTTCCAATTTAGATAAGAACTAGGGTTTCAACTTTCAATTAGATTAGTGATTGAAGTGATAAACGGGCTCAACGATTCTCATTGTCCTCATATCCAAATAACCTTTTGTTTTCATTGAACTAATTAGCCAGATTTCTGTTCAACTATGTTGAAGGTGTTTAACGGTATTATAGTTCCATATTATATTAAAATCCTCTTTTACCTTCATGAGTGCAGATTTTAAAGGAGAACAAAGACAAGCGTGATGCAGAATTTAATGAACGGTTCAAGCATAGTAAGTGCTTAGTCTAAAGTGGATCCAACTCGTGGGGGGGGGGGGGGGGGGGGGGGGGGGGGGGGGGGGGGGGGGGGGGGGGGGGGGGGGGGGGGGGGGGGGGGGGGGGGGGGGGGGGGGGGGGGGGGGGGGGGGGGGGGG
>CAOGCB010915697.1:0-12359 GCA_948266635.1 Cnidoscolus chayamansa | reverse complement strand
TTCTCTTTTAAAACTAAAAAAAGTTAAAGCATTTGAAAGTGATAGGAAGATTAAATAGTAGAAAGTCTCTATTCATAACTGTGGAAATTCTGCTGTACCAATTTTGCTTTTGGTACAATCACCACTCTTTCGACCTACTCTCATCTTAATTTCAAACCAAATCAAAATCAGAAAAACCAACTTTATTCAAATACCAATTCAATCACGGCAGATAGATTTTATTTGATACAAACATGTAGAAAAACCGAGTTGGTTTGATCGAAAATGACGAGGTTTAGGTATGAGGATTAAGAGGTAATTTGGGTTTTAGGTAGGAGTAGGAGGGCAGATTGAAGGGCAGAAGAAATCAAGTTAGGATAGCTATGCCTATCTATATATACCTCAAAACGACATAGTATAGAGATTGAAATTGATTTTATTATTATTATTTGTTATTAAAATAATAAAACCAAAATACTTCCCTTCTAAAATGATAAAACAATCAGAATATAATTAAATTAGCAATTATTTTAATATTTAAAATTGCATACACATTTTTTTTAATATAATAAGACCCAAAAAGAAAATATAAATACCAATTATAAATAAAATAGGTTAGATGTCATTGCAAGCATTCATCACAAAAATACAAATAAAAATAAAAATAAATAAGTTAGGTGAAATATTTGCTCAACAACTAAACCATTTCCCTCAAATTTATTTAAAATAAAATGAATTTTTTTTAAATAAAATCAATTTAATTTAATCAAAAAAAGCCAAGAAGGATATAATTTTTTTTTCATGCACTTGATGTTTAATACATAAGATTCTCACGTGTTGGTATATCATCGTGATTTATTTTCCATCATTCTGTCGAACTAAGATCTAAAAAACTTTAAGGTGAAGGTAAAATTACCTTTTAATATAACGTAAACATAGGATTCTAAATGGAGAAAAATCTGTGAATTTTTTTGTTAAATCCAAAAAATTAATCCCACAGCAAAAGATGAAATTAATAAAATTAAGAAAAATAAACATTATCATTCAATTGATTAGAGATAAGATTGAAAATTTGATTTTATTTAGCAAGTAGATAATATATAATTTTCAGTTTTGAATAAGTAATTTTTTTAAAGGCCTGTTTGGAATGAAATGCAATTTTCACTAAATCCTGAAGCCAAACAATGTCTTGCGAGGTATATTTCGGGGCGGAGTCGAGCTAAAAAAAAACCAAAGAACAAGGGCAGAACTGCAAAAGCCTTTGCTGTCAAGAAAGTAAATAATTTGTGTACTCGCGCCAGCTGATACTCGCTCTTTTACTCCGCCAGCAATTCGTCTTCGGAGATCAAAATGCAGAAAAGACAGACAGATATTTGTGGAGCAGAGCGAGCAGGGCTTGTTTCGTAATGGAGAGAAAGAGGATGAAAAATTTATAATTTTAGCTTAAAAATAAAAGATAAAAATAACTGAAAAAAGAGTGCAGTTTCTTTTATGGCCAAGGTTGGTGGCCGCATCCACAGAATTATTAATTTTTAAATAGGAAAAATACAAAAAAAAATAATAAAGAGAAAAATCTGAATTATTTCACAAGTCCTCCAAAAAGCTTGAAATTACCGCATCATGCCGTTGTGGAGTACCGGGGAGACTGAAGTATAATTGCACTGAGCAAAAGTTGTGGGCTTTCCACAAATAAGAGTTTTTTTTTATTATTTTTAATTATTTTTTTGGGATATTATATGCAATTTGGCAGATAGGAAGAGCTTGTGAGCTGTTACTTGCACACTCTTTGCTCCTACTTCCAGCGGTTGGTTTCTCTCATTGTTAATTCTCTTTGCAGATTTGGTTTTGGTGGGTTGTCTTTGTTTTGGCGTTCTGAACTTTAATTCAGGCTTTAAATCAAGTATTTTCAACTGGGCATCGCTTCATTTTTTCAATATCTGGAGTTTTGTGGCTCTCTCATGCTCTTTTTCATCGTGGTTCTGCTGTGAAACTTGATCTTTGGTTGTTACGTTGGTGATAGTGTTCCAAGAAAGAGGAGAAGATGGGAGACAAAGGTGAAGTTTTGGAGGCTGTGTTGAAGGAAACTGTTGATTTGGTAATAGATCTGAGCATATTTAAAGCCATTGATAGTATGGTTGCCATTTGTTCGGTGTTTTTGTTTTGGGTTCAAACTGTTACGCTTTCTTGAACGCAGGAAAACATACCCATTGAGGAAGTTTTTGAGAATCTAAGATGTAGTAAAGACGGCCTTACTACCGAGGCTGCTGAGGAGAGGCTGACCATATTCGGCCACAACAAGCTTGAAGAGAAAAAGGTACTGCTTTTCATCTTTATAATCAATATTTGTTTTTGTTTGATAATTCAGGTCTTCACCTTCTTGTTGCGCACCGACTTTACATGCTGGGTGTGTTTCAGGAGAGTAAATTATTGAAGTTTTTGGGGTTTATGTGGAATCCTCTGTCCTGGGTGATGGAGGCTGCTGCTATTATGGCGATTGCTCTTGCAAATGGAGGAGTAAGTAATAGCATTTTGGGATTCACAACAAGTTGGAATATGAATTTGTTTGTTTGAATTGGTCTTTTTTTTGGTATTTTTATAGGGAAAACCTCCGGATTGGCAAGACTTCGTCGGTATTATTACTCTGCTTTTAATCAACTCAACGATCAGTTTCATTGAGGAAAACAATGCTGGTAATGCTGCGGCTGCTCTCATGGCTAGTCTCGCTCCAAAAGCTAAGGTGTCAGATTTAAGAAACCTTGTTCCATTTACTATAGAGTGAATGGTTCTTGAATATGACATGTACTTATGCAGCTCAATTTATTAAGAATCCAACACCAGAAAATAAGTATAATTG
The DNA here is from genome assembly GCA_948266635.1 of Cnidoscolus chayamansa. Classification (NCBI taxonomy): domain Eukaryota; kingdom Viridiplantae; phylum Streptophyta; class Magnoliopsida; order Malpighiales; family Euphorbiaceae; genus Cnidoscolus; species Cnidoscolus chayamansa. The sequence goes on along the minus strand of CAOGCB010915697.1, from coordinate 9,526 downwards.
GAAGACTTTCTGATTCTAATAGATAGACACTTGCAAATTGTATTAATGAAATTTTATTGTTTACTCTTGTAACTGGTATCCTGTTAAATATAATATGTGGTATCTCTTTGGTTCCTGTTTACCAAACTCTTAAATTTTTAGATTTGCTTAATCTCTAATTATTGTTTAAAAGGTTCTTCGAGATGGGAGGTGGAGCGAACAGGATGCTGCTGTTTTAGTTCCTGGTGACATTATTAGCATTAAACTTGGGGATATAATTCCAGCTGATGCTCGTTTATTAGAAGGGGATCCGCTGAAAATTGACCAGGTGGATATGCCATTATCATGGTTTTGAATGTTGAATGTTGAGTTTTAAATTCTTAAATCTGATTATGATTACTGAACTTGCTCTGGATTGGTTTGGCAGTCGGCACTTACTGGTGAGTCTCTTCCTGTGACAAAAGGACCTGGTGATGGGATTTATTCTGGTTCTACTTGCAAGCAAGGAGAGATTGAAGCAGTGGTTATTGCTACTGGTGTCCATACCTTCTTTGGGAAGGCTGCTCACCTTGTGGATACCACGAACCAAGTTGGTCACTTCCAAAAGGCAAGGAGATAGAAGAAAATAGTCCTTGTCAATTTGTTTTTTTTTTTTAAATTTTTTGTGATTCTGATTTTATTTCTTCTCGTTACACATTGTGCAGGTCTTGACAGCAATAGGGAATTTTTGCATATGTTCAATTGGTGTGGGGATGATTATAGAGATAATTGTCATGTACCCCATTCAAGATCGAGAATATCGTCCCGGGATTGACAACCTTCTTGTGCTTCTCATTGGAGGAATTCCAATTGCCATGCCAACTGTCCTGTCGGTGACTATGGCTATTGGTTCTCATAGGTTATCTCAGCAGGTTGGCTAGGTTCTGGAGATTTTTTCGCTGTCTATGGAACGATGAATTTTGGGTATTATAGTTGGATTTATGATAATTATTCTGAATATGATGCAGGGTGCCATCACAAAGAGAATGACTGCTATTGAAGAGATGGCAGGAATGGATGTACTTTGCAGTGACAAGACTGGAACCTTGACCTTAAATAAACTAACTGTTGACAAAAATCTCCTTGAGGTCAGTTAAGGGATACTTTTGGTCCAGCACCTGAAATGGAGTGCTAAGTCTTGTTTTAAAAGTTCATGAATTTAACTTTCCAGGTTTTTGCCAAAGGAGTAGATGCAGATACTGTTGTTTTGATGGCAGCTCGAGCCTCTAGAACAGAGAATCAAGACGCTATAGATTCTGCTATTGTTGGAATGCTGGCTGATCCAAAAGAGGTTGTTAACTGATTAAGTATTCAGCATTTTCTTGTGATTTTGTGTTTTTTATCATTTGATTTGATTTGATTATATTGTTTTACTACTTTTTTTTTCCAATTTCCCCTCTTTTTTAATCTGAATTTCTTTCTTTGTTCCAAAAGGCGCGTGCTGGAATTCAAGAAGTTCATTTCCTTCCTTTTAATCCAACTGATAAGCGGACAGCCTTGACTTATATTGATGGTGAAGGTAAAATGCATAGAGTAAGCAAAGGTGCACCAGAGCAGGTAACCTCTCTGCTGCTTTTTTGGTTGTAGCATACTTGTGGAAGTCCAAATAATGTTCTAATTCCTCTGCAATATTATTTAGATTCTGAATCTCGCACACAATAAATCAGATATCGAGCGAAGAGTTCACGCTGTCATCGATAAGTTTGCGGAGAGGGGTTTACGTTCTCTTGCTGTTGCATATCAGGTAATTGGAATCTTATTTCTCTCCTTTCAGATCCTCTGTTGATGCTATTTGATATTTATTTATGGACTTCTGTTCATTTAATTTTGATTTTTACTGTTTTGCTGTTACTGGCTTTCATAGGGTACTAACATCATATTGTACAGGAAGTTCCAGAAGGAAGGAAAGAGAGTCCTGGTGGCCCTTGGCAGTTCATTGGCCTCATGCCCCTTTTTGATCCACCTAGGCATGACAGTGCTGAGACTATAAGGAGGGCATTGAATCTCGGTGTAAATGTCAAAATGATTACAGGTTTGTTCTTGTTTTATAGTTGGAAGCCATATCATACACTCATAATATAGTGTCTTTTTATATTGGGAAGTGATAACTAGAACTTCAGAGGCAGGCAAGTCTGCTACCATTAAATTTCTTTGAACATGTAACACATGGTGTAATTTAGAGTGCATGATATTCTTTGTTTAAATTTGCATGTTGCCTTCATACCGTACTGAATTATTCTGTTGAATTGTTTCTACTATGTACTGAATTATTCTGTTGAATTGTTTCCACTATGCATTACACCAAATGCATATCCTTTCTCTGTTTGGTCAACCAGCTGGCAATGAAAATTTTGGTCTGGAAAGGTAGTGGTTGTAGATTTTAACAATTCAATTAAGCTATGTTCTTACTGTGTCAGTTCTATTTTTCTCTTTAGTATTGTGGTTAAAAAACAAAATTCTCACTTGAAGGGCATTTTATTACAGCTTTCAATTTGAAGTTTGTGTGTTTGAGGATAATATAAAGGTATATCTAGGTCTTTTATGGTGTTTCCACCTGGAATGCTCACGCTAGAAGAGGAAAGTCTTCATGTTTAATTGTTTGTACATTCTTAAAAGCCTGTACTGTGGGAAATTTTATATGGGGCATGACATTCTGTGATGCATCTGACATAAAGGTTTACTGCATTATTCAATCTGTGAAGCTAGAGCCCAAATGTTGCTCCTGTTTGTTTAATGTGTCTAGATCTCTCTCATTTCAGATTATCCTTAGCATCACCTTCTGTTATTCTGTTTTTAAGTTGCTGAGCCTTGTGGCTTCTTCAGGTGATCAACTGGCCATAGGGAAGGAAACTGGACGTCGTTTGGGAATGGGAACAAACATGTATCCTTCATCTGCGTTGTTAGGACATGACAAGGATGAGTCCATTGCTGCCTTACCAATTGATGAACTGATTGAAAAGGCTGATGGCTTTGCTGGTGTTTTCCCTGGTAATTCTCTGAATTTTCTTCCCATAGATTCATTTGATTTTCTCTTGTTTAAGTTTGCTGCATAGCGCGGGGTTCCGTTTCTTTCCTAACATTTTTGGGATTGACTTATATTAACTCAGAGCACAAATATGAGATTGTAAAACGCTTGCAAGCTAGGAAACATATCTGTGGGATGACTGGTGATGGTGTCAATGATGCGCCTGCTCTTAAGAAGGCTGACATTGGGATTGCTGTTGCCGATGCAACTGATGCAGCTCGTAGCGCTTCTGATATTGTCCTCACGGAACCTGGACTTAGTGTCATCATTAGTGCTGTCTTGACAAGTCGAGCAATTTTTCAGAGGATGAAAAATTACACTGTAAGCATTGATATCTGATTGTTATATAATTTTTTAGTGTTGTTCTTGGTCATAATGTTTTATAGTCTATAAAGTTGATATTGGAAGCTTGACTTCTTTGTTTGTTTATCCACTGACTTCCTTTTCTTCTTTTCTTTCCCAGATCTACGCAGTTTCCATTACAATTCGTATTGTGGTAAGCTAGATTGCTGCCTCTCCTTTTTCATATACAGCATAAAAAATTGTCAGTGAGGTTTCTACTGGCGATTTTATAAGGTTTCTTACCCTATCCTGGTGGTTTGATTTGGTGACAGCTTGGTTTCATGCTGCTGGCTCTCATATGGAAGTTTGACTTTCCACCTTTTATGGTGCTTATTATTGCTATCCTCAATGATGGTTTGTCTCTCTCTTTCTGACATGCACACTACACATGTACATGCTCTTATCAATGCTGCTTTGGTGGGATAGACATTTGGTACATTTGGGGGGTTGGGGGGGTGGGTAGCTTTAGTGGGACAACTTTTACATTTGGGTTAAGTTTCATCATTTGTGCATTTTTATACTCTAGACGCTAAGCATGTGTCCTCGTCATCACTTAAAGAAGATATTTTCCTCTGTTACTAATGTTTAATTATTATTACTTGTTTTTATGGAGTAGGTGTTTCTCCTCTTATCTTCTTCTGCTTCTTGTTGGGATCTTGCTAACACTAAATAATTACAGGTACCATTATGACAATATCTAAGGACAGGGTGAAGCCATCTCCTCTGCCAGACAGCTGGAAGCTGGCAGAGATTTTTACTACTGGCATTGTTCTTGGTAGTTACCTGGCAATGATGACAGTCATCTTCTTTTGGGCAGCATATAAGACAAACTTCTTCCCAGTAAGGTCCTATGCCTTCTGCTAGGTTATTAACTTTGTTGTGATCATGGACAATACATTTGCCTATCAAGCGTAAAGAATTTTGGTTGAAGATTTCCTTAAATTTGAATGCATATGTGTAACTATGACAGCTTATGCTCTACTACTCATCACCTTTTTTATTTGTTTTAACTTTTTCATCATTAATATTTGGAGTCTAGGATTATAAGTTATGGGAGTGCATATATGCATCTATCTTTTGTTGATAATGAATTTTCTGTTCTGGCTATCAGCAATGCAGCATGCTTTATGGTTGCAGTTTAGCTGTCTGTAGTGAACTACTAATAGTATAATATACTACTTCAGTATCAATAATGGTTGTATTTGAGCTATTGGTACTGAACTTGTGATAGACTACTCAATCATCAATTTTCATTGCCTGTTACTTTTTCAGAGGATATTTGGAGTATCAACTCTGGAGAAAACAGCTCATGATGATTTCAGAAAGCTTGCATCAGCAATTTACTTGCAAGTGAGCACTATCAGTCAGGCCCTAATTTTTGTGACACGATCTCGAAGTTGGTCTTACGTTGAACGCCCTGGACTACTACTCGTGGTGGCTTTTTTGGTTGCTCAGCTGGTAAATAAGTGGTCTATCCTTGCTGATTTCCAGTAGTCTGAACTCGGGAAGGGACATCTATATATACCTTCTTGTTTTGTGCAGGTTGCAACTTTGATTGCAGTCTATGCAAATTGGAGTTTTGCGGCAATTGAGGGAATCGGTTGGGGTTGGGCCGGTGTGATTTGGCTTTATAACATAATCTTTTACATCCCACTTGACTTCATCAAGTTCTTCATACGTTATGCACTTAGTGGTAGAGCCTGGGATCTTGTTATTGAGCAAAGGGTATGTATGGCATTTGGCTTACTGGGCTAATTATTAGATTAGAGTCCTTGTATTACTGTGTTTGTGGTGTGTGCATGTGCATATATATGTGATGGGATTTCTCTTCTTTGCAGATTGCTTTCACAACTCAAAAGGATTTCGGGAAGGAACAACGTGAGCTTCAGTGGGCACATGCACAGAGAACGTTGCATGGGTTGCAACCACCAGACACCAAGATGTTCACAGAGCGTACTCATTTCACTGAACTCAATCAGATGGCTGAAGAAGCTAAAAGAAGAGCTGAAATTGCAAGGTATGCAGTGATATTAGAAAGAAGTAGCTTGCACCTAATCTCTTTGAATCATTGATTTTAGGTCCTGTTTGAAGCCAGTTGAGAATCATACTTCCAAAATCCTTCTTCTATAACTCAAATTCTTTTAAATTTTTCAGGATAGGATTTGCAAAATAAATAACCTTTCTTTTTCACTATTTTAGTAAGCTCGTATGGAGTATATCTTCAGGTTGCCGTGTGATCAAAGATTCGGCCTTGTGCTTGTTTACTTGTGCATTTTGAGTTCCACCATGGTGGCAGCCTTTTTTTGTGTGCAATTTGTTCATCAGAAGTATGATTGTTCGTTTTCTGTCTGCAGACTGAGGGAACTTCATACCCTCAAGGGTCATGTAGAATCAGTGATTAGATTGAAGGGCATAGACATAGACACAATTCAACAAGCATACACAGTCTGAAGATCCAATCTGTGTACAAGATGCATTTACCTCGTCTTAGAGTACTTGGAACGACAATGCCCTACAACGTTTCATGAGTTCCAGCATCTAGAAGGTTGTCATCCTCATTTTTTTTTTTTTGGTCTAGTCTCTCTCTTACCTTTTAAAAGAAGGGAGAGGGGAAAGCTCATCTTTTTTTGCCATTTGTGTCTATATTAGTAAGGTTATGGTAATGGGTGGTTGGTCCTTTTCTGTGCAACACATATTATGCCAATACGACGGTGGCACTTGATGTAGTTAGCGAATGGAAACTTATCAACTTTTTTTATTTTTAATTTTTATAATTCAGATAAATTTCTCTATTGTTTCGAAGTGGTATCTTATAATCAATTTGGTATGCGAAAAGCTTGAATTGATTTAACTTTGGAAGATGGAAATCAAGTTGTAATGCGTGTGCTCTATGAATTCAACTCAGTTCAAAAGTTGTGCAAAGTTACTTGTAACTCAGACGAGAAATCAGTTTGATTGTTACGATCAGATAGCAGAATCATGCAGCGGGGTTCACACGCCGATAATTTGTATTATTCAAATGCAATGATTGGAATGCTTTCTATCTGCATGCTCTGCTCTTATTAATCACATATATATATATATATATCTATTTTAAAATTTCATATTTAAGTTTAAAATAATAATAATAATTTTTTAAAAATTATTATTTTAAATTTATTTAATTAAAATATCCTTGTAATTCATAAAATCAAATTCTATGTAAATGAATGAATTGATTAATAATTTATTTAATAATTTTTTTTATAAAATATATCAATAATTTAAAACCGAGAACAAAACACGGCACGCAATTAACGCCTCACGAAAACTACTAGCTCATCACTTTGATTTGAGTTGTCCCCTGCCCTGCCCTGCCCTGCCCTAAAAGCTTGAAAAAGCTGAATTCTACTTTCCTTATTTTATTACCTCATTTGACTACACAACCTCAATCGTACTACATATGAAAAGTGCGTAAGCTTATGAAAGTCTCTTTCTTTTACTCCTACACTTACAAAAGATTCTAATTTAAGATCTTCTAATTAGGAACCTTAAGCCTTAATGGCCTGTTGGGTAATTTCGATTGACTTTCTCATGCATCCTTTGTACTGGTACCACTTCGCACATATTAAAAAGTAGCCGAAATTTAAGACCCCAAGTGCAGCAATCATGTAATAGTAGTAGTTCAGTCTTCCCTTGTTGAGATCTTCAGGCAACCAATTTGTTGTTCTGTGAACTATAGTTATTAACAAACTGCTCAAGTAACTGGCACCTGCCATTCCGCAGAAAAAGAGAGATCCAGCAATGCTTTTCATGTTCTCAGGAAATTGCTTGTAGTAGAATTCAACCAGGCCAACTGAACCAAATGCTTCGGCTAATCCTGTCAGTGCTAGCTGAGGAATTAACCATAAACTCGACATTGAGGAAATCTCACCCCTTCTTGGTGCAGTTCCTAGAGTTGGCTTGGTGAGAGATATAGTTCTTCTATGCTCTTCAACCAAGCCGGAGACTAGCATTGTGAGAGTGGATAAAACTACGCCAGTCCCAATTCTTTGAAGAACTGTGATGCCCCCTTCTTTTCCTGTTAGCCTCTGGACAAATGGCACAAGGATGCGGTCGTAGATTGGTATGAAGATGGTTAAACTTAGCATTGTGAACACCCCGTATGATGCAGCTGGGACTTTGAAATTGCTGCTTCCAAGGCGCCTATCGCTTTGAACGGCTTGGAAGACTGCGTAAGAGTGCTGTTGAACTACAGCTACAAAGAACACAACATCTGATACCCATATGGGAAATACTCTCAACAGGCATTTCACTTCTTCCACTTGCTGCAGACTGCAAAGTTTCCATGGATCAGCCGCTGATCCATCAGGGTTTATTTTGTCTTCAGGAGTCCTAAGTGCCGCTTTATCAAGGAATCTGTAATGTTGCCATGATTAATCAGAGTCCAGCAGTAATATTTTCAATTAAGCCATTGAGCGGGTGTACCTGAATTGATCTGTGTAAGAAAGCTTTGCATTGATAGACTTGGGAGGAGTATAATTGAAAAGGGAGAACCAAGGTTGCGCTACTGGCTTCAATCGTCTTTTCTTGATCGCAACTACTATAACCTGTGCTACACTGGTCATTGGGCTGCCATTAGCTTTCACTTTGACATAGATGTTTGAACCCGTGAAGAAGACTATACAAGCTATGTGCATCAAAATTGCTGGAATTGCTAAGCCTATTGCCCAGCTAACATTGGCTTGAACGTAAACAATTAGTGTCACTGATATCATCTGAGCGAACGTGAAGGTGAAGAAGTACCAATTAAAGAAGCTATTAATACCCTTCTTTCCAGATTCAGTGTTTGGGTTGAATTGGTCTACACCAAATGCTAAATTACATGGGCGGACTCCACCAGCTCCTACCACCATGAGTGCAAATCCTGTCAGTAGAAATGCCATTTGACCTGAGGTTGGCCCTTGGCACGTACTTGTCTCCTTTCCACATTGGGGAGGATGCAGTTTAGAAATCGCAGCAGTTAATTGAATCGCAAGTAAACCCTTCACGTAAAATAGAGATTAACTAGAAATTCAGATGACGAATTCAACAGACAAGGCAATTGCAAGAAATGTTTTGTACCAGAAAGGATGTAATAGTGGCAAACCCCAAGGTCTTATAGCGACCAAAGTAAGTGTCACAGAGATAGGCTCCAACCAAAGTACCAAAGTTGGTGGTGCCGTTGAAGACGTTGATAATAGTTGCAGCTGTGATGCTCTTCATGTTGAAGACAGTGGTGAGATAAATCAAGAGATTTGCTAAGGTTCCAATGGCTCCAAGCTTCTCAAAAGTTTCATTACCTATAATGTCCACTACAAATTAATCTCTAAAGCTTAAAGAAGAAGAAGAAGAAAAAGAAATGGTTGAAGCCCCTTACCTACCTATGATAAAAGGCATGGCTTTCCATCCTCTGTAGTTAACATTGGGCTCTTCATGTAGTTGATCATCTCCTTGATTGTTGTCCATGGTTGGCCTATGAGTTTCTTTCCCATGAACTTCCATGGATTCTCTCCCTTTCTGCCCTTCATGCTCTTCGTTTTCCATGGGATCTCTGGAGTGTCCTGGGTCTAGTGGGTGGAGGTGCACCGTTTTTATAGTGGAGGATAGTTTTTGTTTTTTTGAGAATATGGATTGTAATGATTATTAATAAGTGTGAAAGGTAAGAATTATGTTGTAATCAACGTATGAAGAGATAAGCTTTGCAATAATGTTAGTGGCTATGTCTCTTTCTTTATGTTGGTTTTTCTACGTAGAGAGTAATTAAGTTATCCATATTCATTATCTTTTTATAATTTAAGTTGTTTTTACTAAAGTTTCAATTAGTGTATTATAATTATGATTAAAAAATAAATGATATTATTTTAGTTTAAAAATGATGGTTATAATAACAATCAAACAATAATACATTAAGAGAACATTGAATTGCTATTTTTTGTATCCTTTTTTTAATTTAAAGTAATTTGTTTTCTCCTGCCTTTTGTCCCTTTCAACTCAACCGTCTCTATCTCTGTCTCCGCTCAATAAATATCATAACACACTTACAGCTTTTCCGTGCTGTAAGCCAAAGGTAATATAATCTCAATTTAGTATCTTAAGAAAATTTTAATTCGATATTTATAA
>CAOGCB010914799.1:0-13662 GCA_948266635.1 Cnidoscolus chayamansa | reverse complement strand
TTGGGGTGGTTGGACTTGTAGGTGAAAGTTTGGTTGGTGTTTCGGGAACTGGAGGTCTTGGGATAGGTACCTGTGTAGCAATAGGAAAAGGATTAGGGCATAGTAGTAGTGTTTAGGGTATGTAGACTCCATGTCCATTTGTGCATAACCTTGACTAAACACTTCTCTCTTCTTTTTTCTCGACCCAAACCCCGTTTATAATTTTTTTAGTTGTAAGTAATGTATGCATGAATGCACTTCATCATAACATAAACAATTTTTCATGGATGATGCAAATCATTACGTGCATACAACCTAAAAGGGAAGGTTCTATAGGTTATGACTCGAAAAAATAGAGAATAGGCTTATTAAGGGACCCTTGAACCTCAAGTATGGATATACCTAACCACATGTGAAACAAGGAGTTTTGCGTGGGTCCAACGGTACGCATACCCATGGGCCACCCCCAAAAGGATTAGGAGCGGTTTTCAGTAACAAGGAGGATGCTTTGGCTGTCTGTCGACATAATCAAGGAGACCTGCCGATCAACGCTACTTGCTATCTAAACTCAGAAGTTTAAACAGAGAGAGAAGAAATTCATTTGAAGTTCATTTTTTATTATCATATGAGGAAAAGGATTCCCAAAATGCACATCATATGTCCAATTTTATTTCTTTTTAATTTTTAGTTCACACTACTTGGTCAAGGTGTCCTTAAAGAAAAGACACCTGACTTTAGCTAGGATACCCTGCAGAACAAAACATTTAAATGAACAATACCCTCAGTGGGTGGGTTAGTAAAAAAAGGCAATGGTAGTCCTCAAATGTAAAATGATTACATTAAAATAGAAAATTCCCCAACGGAGTTGCCAAACTGTGAACCCCTCCCCGAATGGCAAAGCAAATGCAATGCAAATGAAATGTCGTGTGACAGGGTTGAATGCACGTGGATGTGTGTGAGTCACCACCTTGTTTATTTACTTTAGGAAAAACTAGGAAAAAACCCTATGACTCCAATTTTAATTAATTAACCTAATTTCTAGATTAATTAGCCCAATTGATTAAGGCATAATCTGCGAACCAGAGGAGGATTCAGAGACTATGTCATGCTTTTAACTAACCTTTTAAATGCATTGAAATGCAGGGTCTTAAACTGGGGGAAGCATTTTGGTGATTTGGACTTGTTACTCGGGGTTACATCCCAAACATGCCTACGTATCCTTATTTGAATAAGGGCTCAAAGTCGACGTAGTTCGAATTGCCTTTTAAAGGGCTTTGATTTTTGGGGTACTTAGTACCAAAATTGGGTTGTTTGGGCACTTGGTGCCAAAATGTTATTTTTTTTTGGGCATTTGTTGCCAAATTGGTTTGTTTTTGGGCCTTATGGGCCGAATTGGTATTTTTGGGCCTTATGGGCCAAATTGGTGATTTTTGGGCCTTTAGGGCCAAATTGGGATTTTTTGGGTCTTTGAGGCCAAATTGATAATTTTTGGGCCTTATGGGCCAAATTGATAATTTTTGGGCCTTATGGGCAAAATTGGAGATTTTTGGGCCTTTGGGCCAAATTGGAAACTTTTGGGCCTTATGGGCCAAATTGGGGATTTTCGGGTCCTTTAGGCCAAATTGGAAACTTTTGGGCCTTAGGGGCCAAATTGGGGATTTTCTGAGCCTTTAGGCCAAATTGGAAACTTTTGGGCCTTAGTGGCCAAATTGGGGATTTTCTGGGCCTTTAGGGCCAAATTGGGGATTTTTGGGCCTTTGGGCCTTTATGATGCTTTATGCATGTTTTAATTGAAGAAGGTGTTAGAGTTTGGATTTCATACCTGTGGGAGATGTCTTCCGCTTCGAAGTTTCAGTTTGCCGGTTTTCCAACAGCGCTAAGGTGAATTATTTATTTTGACCAAGTGATCAAACACAAGTAATTAGATGCAAGATGAATGCAAAAAGTTATAAAAGAATCGCAAGGAGCGAGGAGGCAAAGAAGAGATCGCTTATCAACACAAGCAGTAAGTAAATTACCAAAGAATTGCTTAAAGCAGAGGGAGAATAGAAAGCTCGTCAATACAAACGGTGTCTTGGAATGGAGCTGGAGGCTGCTATTTATAGGCAGACAAAACTGGCATTTTCAGGCGCCAGGGGCGCCGTATTTGGCGGCATGGGCCACCGTCTTGGCGCCCTGGGGCGTCGGTACCGGCAATGTTCCATTTTTTTCGTTTTTCAGGAGTTTTGTACTTTCAAAAATTATTCCGATGACACCTTTGGGTCCCTCGCAACATTCCGGACATTTCTAGTACCATATTGGCATAGTTCCGGGCAGTTTTCCGTTGGGCTCCAGTCCAGCCGAACTGTTTGCAGTCTGGGGAAACAGGCTTTCTGAGCCTCAAAATTCGAGTATTCACAGGAAAATGCATGAAAGATACTAATAAGATAACCGAAAGAGGGATTAAACATTATATATGTTTATTGACTCTAATAATACAGAATAAAAAGATTAGACTGGGTTTAATGTAAAACAAGGGTATAAAAAATATAATATTAAGAATGTCACAATATGGGATGTCTTGATAAAATGATAATAAAACAATGGTATAAATAAAATAATATTAAGAATGTCACAGTATGTGATGTCTTGGGTAAAATGATAATTAGTTAGGATGACTCAGATACTAGACTAAATCACAGTATGACCTGAATAAAATATATATGGCTCCTACTTAAATAAGTTGATAACTAATACGGTAAAGAAAAGGCATAATATGTAGGAATGTTCACTAGATGAAACTATAGCTATGAGTATGTATGTAAAACATGGTGATGTGTGGTAACCGTAATAAAGTGGAATATGATCAACAAGAACATATCTAGATAAATAGTATTAATTGTTGTTGTAGGCTTAATACAATGAAATATGATGAATAAGAAAGTATCATGCGGGCTGATATATGTAACCCTAAAACAACAATGGAATATGATTAATAAGAATGTATCTGGAGAAAATAACATTGATTATTGTCATAGCCTTAACATAATAGAACATGATGAATAAGAAGGTATTATACGGGCTGATGTATGTAGCCCTAAAATAGCAATGGAACATGATAAATAAGAAATGGAACATGATGAATAAGAAGGTATCACTCAGGTTGCTTGTAATGCATGAAATGACGCGGTATTATTGTAATGCATATTACGGTAAAAAAAAAGAAATTGTAAAATGAATATATATATATGGTCCTGGTTGATTGCGTTGGGAACCGAAAGATAGATTAGAGGTATGACACATCATAGGGACCATAATTGCCTATCTTGCATTTTAAAATGGTTATAATGGTTACGGATTAGGTACCCTATATGGACTGGCTGATACACCCTCCATGTATACGTTGGTGATTCTTGTAACTATCAGTCAGTCCTACCTGATATGCTTGGGCCTTAAATATTAGTTAAATTCCAAACTATAATACATGAATTTGGCGAGACATGAACACTAACTGATATAGTTTTATTTGCATGACATGATTAATGTGCTGAGATTATATGGTTAATTATTATATGCACAATATGCATTATTTCTACATGTAGACCGAGTAAAACATACTCAGCATGCTGGTTCTCACCACACGCAGGTTCTGAACCGAGAGAATAGGAGAGCCGAGTTATCCAAAAGATTTATAGACCAAGAGCAAGATATCGCTGGTTTTTTTTTTATTGTTATAAGAATTTTTGGACTTTGATTATGGCATGTATAGAATAAGTAGTAAACTCGGCAGTAGTCTTGAGATTTAAAATGTATTAAGTTCAAATGTAAGAACAAGTTTATGAATGAAATATATTATATTACTATGTGGATACACGACTTCTTATTAAAATGGATTAACCGGATAAAGAGTACCCGAGTCACACTCTCAGTCCAGGTTAGGCATAATCCGTGGTGAGGTGTGACACCAACCGAGGAATATGAAAAATTCATATTCTTCATTAAAATATAGAAGAAAAAAAATTACATAAGGAGAAATATTGAAAAAAAAAAACATAATAAAATAAAGAAAAATAAAACAAGGTAACAAAAAAAAAACATATTCTACTACTTTAATCTTAATTTTTTTGCTCATTGATTTTCAAAAAAGTTTGCTACATCCAGATGTGTTATGTCTATAAGGCCATTGAAGTCATCATCTATGGATGCAAAATTTGCCTTAATATCATCATTTCGATATCTAAAATTTGTCTCCACATTTTTCCCCTTATTCTTGATTGAGGCTTGATAAAGTTTAACAAGATGCTCATAGATATGACATGTACGTGACTAGTGTTCTTTCGTGCCACACTTGTAATATGAATTTTCTACAACTTTTGAAGGATTATTTGACCATCCTTGTTTTTTTCCTTTTTTCTTCATGATTATTCCACCTCTGGTGGTGAGAATTATTATCACCATAATAATAGTAATTATTACATCCTCGCCACGGTCACGTCCACAGCCACGACTACGACCTCTACCACGTGCATTATTATATATTACTACATTCACTTTATCGAATGCAGCAGTACTAGTAGGACGAGATTCATGATTTTTCATTAGTAGCTCATTATTTTATTCAACTACTAGTAAACATAAGATCAATTCTGAATACTTTTTAAAATCTTTTTCACGATGTTGCTATTGCAGGAGCACATTTGAAGCATAAAAAGTTGAAAAGGTTTTTTTTCTAATAAGTCTTGTAATATTTTCCCCATGTAATTTTAATTGAGAACTTATTTTGAATATTACAGAATTGTACTCACTCACCGATTTAAAATCTTGAAAACGTAGGTGCATCCAATAATAATGAGCTTTTGGTAATATTACCATTTTTTGGTGGCCATATCTTTCTTTTAGACTATTCCACAATTCAAGTGGATTTTTTATTGTCAAATATTCTACTTTCAATCCTTCATTTAGATGATGACGAAGAAAACTTATTGCTTTTGCTTTATCTTGAATGGATGTTTCTTGTCCTGCTATGATTGTATTTCCAAGATTCTCAGCATCAAGATGAATTTTAGCATCAAGCACCCATGATAAATAATTCTTGTCCATTATGTCAAGGGCTGCAAACTCAAGCTTAGTCAAACTTGACATGATGAAAACTAATATAAAATAATAATAATAATAATTAGAATAAAATTTAAATAAATAAAGCAAAATATAATATAATATTATGAATTCTAAATATAATATATTATTATCAAATAATAAATATATATATATATATAGGATATTAACTTTATTAGTAATAAAATAAAACCTAATAATTAGTCTTTATATCTTGATTTGTTATCAATTTTATTGATTGTAAATATTATTTTTTTAAGATATTGATATCATGATATATAAGTAAGAATTATTACTATAATTTTGTAAGAGATATATATGAAGGTTACACATAATTAGATACATGCATAAAAATATATAAGATGGAATAAACTTGCCTTAAATGAAATAACAAAATCTGGCTTGAAAGAAAATCAAACTTGGATTAAGATTGAACTTGGAACGATATCGGACTTGGAACAAAATTAGAGTTGGAACAAAATCGTGTTGATAATACAAAAATCAAATTAATTAACTTAATTGCCTCTTGAGTTCCGTAGTGATGCTAAGTATACCCAGCCTTTGAAGGCACCATATGGCACGATGCTTCTATTCCATAAGAAGAAGGACGAATCACTGAGAATGTGCATTGACTACTGGGCTCTGAACAAGATCACTATGAAGAACAAGTAACTAATCCCTTTGATTATTGACTTGTTTGACTAACTAGGAGACATTTGGTGATTTACCAAACTTGATATGTGGTCTAGGTACTACCAAGTCAGGATTTCTGAGGGAGATGAATCGAAGACTACCTACATAACCTGTTATGGATCCTATGAATTGCTAGTCGTTTGGTTTCACTAATGCCCCTGTTACCTTTCATACTTTAATTAACAAAGTGTTTCAACCTCTTTTGGATGACTTTGTGGTGGTGTACTTAGACGATATTGTATTCTACAACTGCATGTGGAGAACTTGCAGTAGGTTTTTAGGGTGCTAAGGGAGAACTAGCTTTATGTGAAGAAAGAGAAGTGTGATTTTTCTTAATAGGAAGACAACTTTCTTGGACACATAGTCAAGCAAGGTAGGATTAAGATGAATGAGGAGAAAATTCGGACAATAAAGAGTGGGAGTCAACAAGGAAGGTGCTTAAGTTGAGATCATTTCTCAGCCCGATGAACTATTTTCGCCTATTCATTATGAGTTACTCAACAGACGCAACACCCCTCACTGACCTATTAAAGAACTAGTCATTGAACCGGGACGGGGATGCCAAAAGGCCTTTTAGGCCCTAAAAAAGGCTGTGATAAAGGAGCTTATGTTGGCTTTGTCAGACCATAGTAAGTAATTTGAAGTGTAGAACATTGTATCAAACTTTGATATTGGTATGATAATCATGCAAGAAAAGCATCTGATTGCCTCTAAGAGTAGAAAGCTAAATGACACAAAGAAGAGGTACATAGTGTAGGAGCAGGAAATGACTTTTGTGGTACACTGCTTGAGGATGTGGAGGCACTATTTGTTGGGGACCCATTTTGTAGTAAAGATATACAATGTAGCGACAAGCTACTTCCTCACCTAAAAGAAGTTGACATCGAAGCAGGCTAGGTGACAAGAGTTTATGGTCGAGTACGACTATCAGATGGAGTACAAGTTGGGGAAGGAAAACTTAGTGGTAGATGCAATAAGTCAGAAGGCCAAGTTACCTCTCATAGCCATTGAGGTACATTCGTCCTTACTAGACCAAATTAGAAAAGGGATGTCCAATGACTTATAAGCCAAATAGTTGGAAGACTTGGATAACCAAGGGAAGAACTAGAGATTTTGGTTGGACGATAGGTTGATCTGGACAAAGAAGGGTAGGGTGTTTATTCCTCGATGAGGAGAACAGAGAAAATAAGTCATGCAGAAGTGTCATGACACTTGATACGTCGAGCATTTAAGAGCGAGGAGGACTATGGCACTAGTTGAATGGTCATTCTATTGGCTGAGAATGCAAGACGATATGCATTTGTACATCAAGACTTATCTTTTGTGCCAACAAGACAAGACCAAAGGGGCTAAACTGGCGAGGCTAATAGAACCTTTCCTTATCCTGGAGAAGCCTTAGGTGAGTATTTACATGGACTTCATAATTAGGTTGCCAAAGGTATAGAGGTATGTCAACATCATAGTGGTAGTCGAACAGTTCATAAATTATGGGATTTTTGTGGCTGTGTCGACTAACTTTGAAGTTGGAGTGATTGCTAAGTTGTTCTTCAATATGGTGAAGTATTTAGAGTCTCTCGATCCATTTAGAGTAATAAAGACACTCACCTTGTGAGGTGGTTTTGGACAAAGTTGTTAAAGTTGATAGGGACTGGCTTAAACTTTTCCATAAGTTTCCACCCTTAGACAGATTGGCAGACCGAGCACATCAATTCCCTTCCAAAGGTATACTTGAGGCATTATGTAGGCGCTAACCAGTGGTAGTGGGTAGAGTTCCTAGATATGGCTTAATTCTCTATAACCTTTAGAAGAGTTAGTCCACCAAGGCAAGTCCTTTTGAGCTTATAACTAGCCAATATCCACACATCCCATATGACTTGGTGGTGTCGTACAGGGGCAAGAGTCCTAGTGCTTTTAAATTTGTTAAGGAGTGGAAGGATAAGGGTGAACTGGCCAAAGCATCATTGGCAAAAGCTGCAAATAGAATGAAGAAGTGGGTTGACTAAGAAAGGACACATGTGGAGCTTGAGTAAAGGTACATAGTAGTCGTCAAACTCATTCCTTAGATAATCTGCAACTCTGGTCGAGTACACAAAGTGTTACTTCACATGTATGACATACCTTTCTTAGTGGATAAATAGATTAGGAAGTAGGCCTATTGAGTTAGGCTACTACCTTACTTGGAATTAACCTAATATTCCATTTAAGTTTTCTAAGAGCTTATCACCCAGACTTGAACAAGACTAGTCAAAGAGACCACTGAATGTAGCCTCAACTATCTTGAAGTGGGAAGTTGAAGATATCCTGACATACAGAAGGGTGCTAAGAAGGGGCTTGCATGCAACATATGTCAAGTATCTAGTGAAATGGAAAGGAATCTCAACAACCAATGTAACACTCGATATTTTTTCAATGTCGAAATCTAAGTTCCGAATCAGAATATTCAGGAAATTTGTAGAAATAGGGATGAAAGAGTGACTAGGGACTAAAATACAAATTTAAATGAGTAAAGGAGTGTAAAAGTAAATTTTGAGGAAATGGAATGATTGAAATGAAGTTTGGCAAGGGTTACTTGGAAAGTCAGGTTTTGCTGTCGAAACCCAGCTGATCAAACCACTATAAAAGGTAGATGGCAACTCAGTGAGAAAAATTTTTACTCACAAGTTTTCTCTCAACCAAAGCTTTGCTCTTTAGAACATTGATTTTGGGCAAACCTAAGAAGAAAAAAACCAATTTAAAGAAAATCAAACAAGAATTAGAGGAATTATTGATGGTGTAAGTGGAGTTGTCAAGAAAAGTAAGGAAGGCTCAAGCTCACTAAGTTTCCTCTCCAAAACAAGTAGGTTTTTTAATGTGAAATTATGTTTTAAATATTGATTTGCAATAAGTAGCTACATGCAAGAGTGAAAATGGGGTTTAGCTAAGAATGTAAAAGTTTGAATGATTTCTCAAATATTATCAAAGGAAGTGTTTTTAAATATTTAAGCGTTTTGAGCTGGTGTCAAAGACATTAGTGAACTAAAAGAAATGGTTGCATGTGAAATTGAAGATGAATTGAAATTATTTGTAAGCAGTAGAAGTTTAGGTAGAAAGGGTTGATTTCAATGAGAAAGGGTTTGCATGTTGATTTTATGGATGCAAATGAGTTAGGTGAGTTGAGAATGATGTTTATTGTGATTAAAAGTGTTGTGTTGAAGATTTTATAGGTTTGGCATGTTGAAACCTTGGAGAAGCTTGGTTTTGATATTATAACAAAACTCAAGTTCAACAGTGAAAAGTGATGTTTGACTACGAAAGCTGGTGTTTCAACTGAGGCATGCTTAGCAGCCGAAGGGTGCTACCGAAGCATGGTGTGACTCGATAAGGAAAAGATAGTTTAGCCATTGAAGGTGCTGCTAAAAGTCAGGATAGGGAGTTTCAGGTTCAGGCTTCGACTACCGAACTAGGATCCTAAAGTAGAGTTTCATTTCTGTACATAACATTTCAACCGTTGAACCTTGCCGCCGAAAGTCCTCTAACATCAACTTTAACCTAAGTTACTAAATGTAATCAATACTATGTTATGTGATGTTATGTAGGGATGTATGGGATTGTGTTTAGAATTTATAAATGTTCAAAGGTCAGCCTCTAACTCTAAGTCCATCACATTAGGATCATACCCCAAAATTCAAGGACAATAGTGACATACTAGTGATGCGTCCCACATCGCCCGCGGAACATAATCCTGGGCTAAATATAAGGTTGGGTTCAACCCTTCCCCTCCGAGCTAGCTTTTAGGGCGAAGTTAGGGGTTCACTCCTTTATCATTTGGTATCAGAGCCTAGTTCCATAAGGCAGTGTCTCATGGGGTTCGTCAGAACGCCGACTGAGGCAGTTGGGTCTTATGGGGGTCGGGATGATGCATCCCACATTGCCTGCGGAACATAATCCTGGGCTAAATATGAGGCTGGGTTCAACCCTTCCCCTCCGAGCTAGCTTTAAGGGCGAAGTTAGGGGTTCAATCCTTTATCAACTAGTGTCCATAAAAAAGTAACAGTACATGTGAGTAACTAATGTGATTTAAGATACAAAAAGAATAAATGTTTATAGCATGTACATGCATCACGATGTATAGGATGTTTGCATTAGTCTCACGAGATATGATGCATTGCATAATGACATGATATATGTTGGTGAGATTTGGATGACCCATTGGCTTTCTTATGGATAGTATGATGATGATGATGATTTTATGACATGTTGTGAAATTAATATATGGCAAGACTAGGAAGCCAATAAGAGCCCATGGCATTATATAAGGGCAAGTCAGCCGAGCCTTTATGGACTGGGAAGCCTTTGGTGACAAAGATCACTTTGGTTGAATTGTTTGACGTTATTGCATTCACAAACATGAAATGTATATTTTATAATTTTCTTTTGTATCTACTCATTAAGCTATTCATATAACTTAACCCATTTTATGTTTTTCATTTCCCATATGTTTCAGGTTTGCAGGTGCTACAATAGAGGTTTGGGTAAACTTGGATGTGCCTTATGAAGTTTAGTGTGCCTTTGCCCCAATTTAATGTTAATTTGTAAAATTAATGTAAATAATGTAAATAAAATGTTTGTGTCTAGATCTAGAACATTATGGTTTATGAATATTTATGTTTTATGAATATTTATGTTTAAGGCATGTTGGTTATAATATGTTTATATATGTTATGTTATTCATTGCCTTTGATATTAGGAATTTAATTAGTCCCTATTGAATACATGTCTTAATTTGATGTTATGCATGAGATTCGACATTATGAAATGAATAGGATAACATTATGAACATGTAAGGTCAAGCTTGTGGTTCCGGCAACCTCTGACTGATCAATATCCTAATGTTAGTAGCAATTCAAAATTTAGGTATTACAGCCAAGGCAACTTGGAAACTTAGGCTCTCTTTCTGCCAATATACGGATAAGCTAAAGAGTTATCTAGAGGATGTGATGAGGGTGTCGTTGGTATGAATGGTGGAGAATGTAATGCCAAAACAATGCCGATCTTCAGAATCCAAATTTTGCTGCAAAGGTAGCTAAAATGAGCGTAGGATGGATAACTGAACAAACTCAGCCTAAGGCCCAAAAGATGACCCGACCAAAATTCAGACCGAATAATTGACAATCTCAACTCATCCTAGTGAATAATTGACGTAGTCGACCACAAGGACATCTGTAGCTTTTTTTAGCATGTCAGAATAGGCCTCTACAGTAGAGATAAACTATCGTTGTCCCCTGCTACTTTATTATATGTAGATAAACCTTGTATATTGTACACAATAGATATATAAAGAGGCATATAGATTTTTTAGACCAATAGAACAAAGTTTTTCTTCTCTAAATTGTTCTTCTTCTCTAAATTGTTCTTCTTCTTCTTTATATATTCCTAGTATTTCAAATCTACCTAATACACACACACCCCTTGGTTGGTTAGTTTCACCATACTAACATTTCTTGTAGAAGGTTAAATTGGTTTTTGCAGAGAAAGTGCCAATGTCGCATGGTGCTAAGCATTTTTAGGAAACTAAAGGGTTTAGTCTGTGACAAGGTAACGCCACAAGAGTGTTGACATGTAAAACCCAAATTTTGCTATAGGGGTAGCTGGAATGGACATAGGCTAGATAGCTAAACAAAATCAGCCTAGGGCTTGAAAGATCACTCAACCCATAATCAGACTAGGTAGCCAGATAGTCTTGGCCCAACCTCATGAACAATTGACTTACCCAACAATAAGGATGTTTACAACTTTTTAGAATGCATTAGAATGGGTCTCTGAAGGTCATCAAACTAGGCCTTTGCAACAAGAACAGACTTTCTATGTCCTCTATTGCTTTATTGTTTGTATATAAACCTTGTATATTGTAAAGTAGATATTGAAAAGCACATAGATTTTTTAGATCAATAGATCATATTTATTCTTCCCCAAACTATTATTCTTCTTTTTCTTCCTTGATTCCTAGCATTCTTAACCTACGTAAAACACACACACACTCCTTAATTGGCTGGTTTCACTATACTAACTTTTCTTATAGAAGGTTGAATTGGTTTTTGTAGGGAAAGAGGCAAGGTTGTGTAATGCTAAGCATTTCTAGGCAACTAAAGGATTTTGTCCATGACAAATGGTATTACAGCGAAGGTTGAGCAAGGTGGTGACCATGTCAAATTCGAGATAAGTAAGCATGTGTGGTGTTCCTGCAATAAAGGAACAAGTTCCTAAAAAGCATAGAGGCAGAGGCAAGTCAAGAGAACCCAACCATGCAAGAGAAACACATGGCGACTAAGACAACCACCTCGAATGAGTAAAGTTAGACCTCATTAGATATGATGAGAAAATCTAAGGGTTGGAGGAGCACCTACCAAAGCTCGATGACACTCCCTTCTTCTTTCATGGGGGTATTTGTAAGGGTTTAAAGCCCTAAAATGAATAGTTCAAAATTAAAAAGATGATTTGACCACCAATGTTCAATAGTGTTAGATATGTATGCCCTAGAGCCAAGATGTAATAGGGTTAATTTCTTTTTGTGAACATTGATTTCATAATAATACCATTACTACATTCCTTTATTATTGGTGCATTTATTTAATTAAATCTACCTGATTATTATCTTTATAATATCTTAAATTGGTAATAAAGTCCTTAACATTCAATGACATAGTGTAGAGGAAATCAAGAAGAGTTCATAATGTAAGATTCTCATTACATGCAAATGTGTCGAGGCCAAAACTATCCTTGGTCATAGCATTAAAGAGATGGGACATTACCGATGCAGATAAATCGGTACATGTTATACTCCTTGACTAGGTCAAGCAATGATTCTCATAGTTGTAAGCATGAAAATGTTCACAAGTAACATGTGGATGCTTGTTTTGGAAACAAGCTTCAGAGATCCATCTATGGATTGAAGCAAGCATCTAGGATCTGGAACATCTGATTTGATAAGACAATCAAAGAGTTTTATTTCTCACAAAATGCAAATGCGCCTTATGTATACCAAAAGGGTAGTGGGATTAGCACCATGTTCCTGATGTTGTATGTAGATGACATACTACTCATAGGAAATGACATAATTATCCAACAATCAGTCGAGATATGACTATTGAGACAATTCTCCATGAAAGACATAGAAGAAGCAACATATATTCCGGGAATCGAGATCTATGGAGATATATCTAAAAGGTTGCCTGGTCTTTCCCAATCCACATACATAGACAAGATGCTAAAGAGGTTTAGCACAGAGCTTTCCAAGAGAGAATGATTCCCAAGACACATGAGAAATAGCTTTCTAGGTCCATCTATCCGAAGACACTTGTCACGAATGGAAATTAGGGCCTAGAAGATTAGGTTCCTAAATTAATTAAACTTAGCAATTAAAGGAATAAATAAGGCAATAAGTGAATTTAATAAAGTGAAAATAGAAATGGAAGTGATAAAAGAAATGAAAATGGAATTAGAAATAGAAATATAAAGAATGATGAAATAAAAGAAAGGAAGGGGTAAAAAGGTCAAATGAGGAAAAGTAGCATAAATGGCTTTTAAAAGGGGAAAATGACAACACTTAGCAAAAAGAAAAAGAGCCACCAAAGCTAGCAGCAAAAAGGAGACCCGACGGGAGAGAGAGGAAGAAGAAAGGAAAGAAAGCAGAAGGAAGAAAGGGAAGAAAAGGAAGAGAAGAACTCATCAAAAGGTTGGTTTTATACATTCTTGCTAATCTTTAGAGTTCTTTATGGGTAGATCTTAAGTAAATGAACATTAGGGTTAAAGTATATTTCACCCTAAATCTGGAAAACAAGTTATGTAAATGAAAACCTAGTCTATGGACTTGAAGCAAAACATTCTAAACCAAAGAAGTGATAAAAGGATTAAAAGGTG
>CAOGCB010913169.1:0-19230 GCA_948266635.1 Cnidoscolus chayamansa | reverse complement strand
GT
This sequence comes from Cnidoscolus chayamansa, assembly GCA_948266635.1. Lineage (NCBI taxonomy): Eukaryota > Viridiplantae > Streptophyta > Magnoliopsida > Malpighiales > Euphorbiaceae > Cnidoscolus > Cnidoscolus chayamansa. Next base: position 19,228 of record CAOGCB010913169.1, on the reverse strand, counting down.
TAATAATTATTTAAAAACTATAAATCCAATATAAAAATAATTCACCTCAAATTTTATTCTTTTGTAATTTGAATAATTTATGTTTTCTTTTATTATGAACAACCAGTCATTTTTTTAAAAGAAATATATCATATAGCATTCATGTATAAAATAAAATAAAATAAAATAAAAAATACAATTGTATTTATGTGTGATAGAATCATTAATACAAAAGCTTAAAACATATAAAAATTTGTTTGTTTTTTTTTTTATTAAATACAAAGCATTTTTATGATGACTAAGTGCATAAAAAGGTTATTTTTATCTTTAAATTTTTCTTCACTTTATTTATCTATTTAATTTTTACTATAAATAATATACTGCTTGCAATATAAGATTAGAGTTCAATTATAAAATAATTTATACTTGTGACATTTAAAAAAACGCGAAATTAATTTATTCTACAATTTGAAAGTTGAGTAGATCAATAAAATTATATTTTTAGTAAAAAGATGTGGGAGTAGAATATTTTTAGTAAATACGATTACAAGCTTCATATCTTTTACTTAAAATAATTTTTATATAAAAAAATAATAAACCATTTCTCAATGTTCAGTTAAAATGGTAATAATAATTAAAAATAAATAAATGCTATTAGAACATTATCCTATAAAAAAATTAATAATATTAAGAAAATTATCCAAAAAAAAATTTTTAAAAAGCAATTTTTTCTAAATATCTTAATAGCCAAAAAATATAGAAAATATTTTAATAAAGTAAATCAAGGCCTAAGCCTCCATATGCATGCACAAATCACACAACTCAGCATTTGCTTTGCATCAAATCAAGTTGAACCTTTGACAGTTTAATCTATGGTAAAGAAAAACTGCGCCTATCTAAACAATAGAAATCTAGATTCTATTATCTATGTAACAATACCTTGTAAACTGGAATCTCATACTCGCTTATTCATTACATTGTTATCAATCATTTTTGTACTACATAATCTCCTCTACCGTTTTCCAAGCATATGAACAGCAAAGAATGATGCGAATACATTTCTCTACAGCTACTATTTACACCCAAAAAAAAATTTTTAATAAGTATGAAAATATCTATGCGGAAATAAATTGTACTGCAACCCCCACTACACGTCCAGTTGCACATGCTGATCCAACTCCCCATTTTGACGCTTGTCAGCGTCACCTCCATAATCACTTAGCTTCTGCAGCAAAAGAACAGTCACTGTAAAGAAATAAAACCCATACATGTGAAAACAAGGAAAAATAAACCACAACTATTATTGAGGTATGCAACCTAAATGAATATTCCATGTTGGGATCCTAGGTTCAAAAACTGGGTCATTCCCCAGAGAGATAATAATAGTTTTACTGAGGCACACATGCCCAGAAATGGATTCCATTCATAACAGCTAAACAAGTATACAGCCTTCCTTTTTTCTGCTCGCCTATTCCAAGGAAGGCATCTCTAGTATAGCAATCCATAGTTTCATTAGCTGGTGAAGAAAAACTTAGTTCATTTCATAATGCTGCTAAACAATTTTTCTGCATTTGCTCATCAATTCCTATACTTAGACTCTGAGTGAATAGATATTATTTTCAAATGATAAATTATTTGAATCACTTCATGCTAAAATTGATGCTTTCTTATACTTGAACACAAATTCGAATTCATATTTCCAAATGTACTCTTAGATTTTTAGTATTTCAAATTCCCTTGCTTACAAAGTACTGGAGGAGAATTTAATGCAAGTACCTGATATGTCAACCTGGCCTACAAGTAAGGCAAGAGGATTACTTCATCAAAAGAAAATCCAAATTACATGGCCCCAGAAATAAAACCTCCCTTGTATCCTTCCCTTTGATGTCAAGTTTAGTGAGAAAGGAAAACATCATAATTCCAGAATCTGGATTAATCAAAAGAGGTCTCTTTTCCATTTGACACCTAATTCAATAATTACTCTAACCTAATATCTTATACAGTTTCACCAAACACCTATTATTTTTGTTGCTGTGAACAGGTGCTAATGTCCCACATTTCAGTTCATTCTTTCAATGGACTGAAGCTAGAGTTCAAGAGATTGAAATAATAATAATAAGAATAATAACTGAGAACACATCCAACCAATTTCTTTGTCAATGAATATCCAAAACTCTCAAAATTAATGCCGACTTAGCGTCTAACAGATCTTAATGGTAACAAAGGATTCATATAGCTGATCCAACTAGTTTGCTTAGTCGTTCTTCAATATCAAAAGGTCTAGCATAAATTTGGACATAGAATCCAACAGCAAAAAGTGTCGTAAGTATGCAAGCACTGGCAATGCCACACAGTGAAATACAAATTTAAATGCTCACTTCTACAGATTATAAGGCAGATTTAGATACTTACTTCTACTGACAAGTCAATGGGAAACAAATTTATGGCACCGGGATTAAAGCTGATTCCACTGAAGAAAAAGCACACAGCAAAATATAGGCATTAGTGATGTAAAAGGAGCCATACATAGCTTGAGAAATAATAATAGCATCAATAACCAACAACAAACAGGGAAACATGCAGACCATGGTTAATAAAAAGAAAGTTACTCATAATCACAATATCTAAAATTCGTTTCTCCTTTCAACTCTATATTATTTTCTACTTTTGGTTGGGGTGCCCTCATGGTGTGGAAGGGAAAAGTACCAGTGGGTCAAAGCGAGCCGCCAAATATATGGAGTGAAGAACTCCTCTGGATGACTCTCTTGTTCATAGGAGAAATGTAACTGAGTAAACATCTGTCCAAATAAAATCATGTAAAAATTTCGTAAAAATGGCAAAAATAATTCCGGAAGATAATACATTGAAATTCTGAAGCTAAGCAACACTGTTAATTTATGAAATGATTTGCTTTCACCTTCATTCCTTCACCTCGCCATGATCGACAATTGCTAATTACAAGCTGGAGGACTTTCTCAACTGACCATTCCCCATCTTCTGTATGTGCATCCATGCGATTATTGAAAAAGTCTAAAACCTGTAAAGGTAAAAGTGTCATAGATAATTCATAACACATTCAGGCACAAATAGCAATTTTTAGGTATCGAAAAGCCTAATAGATCAGGTGAAAAAAGGACATACCATGTAAATATTTTCAATCAGTTCATTGAAGCGTGGATGATTCTTGAATGGCTGAAAAACCTCCTGCCTGTGCATTATCGCGTATACAACCTACCACAAGATGTAAAATAAGAAACATGAATGATAAAATTTACGTGATTTTGAGGAAAACAAACATAATCAATGCCAAATCTACCCATGAAATGATACCTCAGGATTTCGTGGCAAGGCATAAGTCAAAATTGCATTTAATATTTCAAGTACAATTCTCAGGAAGTCTGTGTAAATATGCAACTCAGCAGACTGTGACAAAAATAATACTGTTAATCTAACAGGAAAGAACAGAAGGGCACATCCAACTAGGATAACATAACTACTGTGCAAATGAAAAATCATATAAAAGAGCAAAATGATTACCAAATCTTCAGAAAGGCTGCCTTGTTCAAGTAAACCACTCTTTCCTATCTTATCATCTATTTTCTCTGCAAGTTTGTTGTACCTGAAATATGAAACATCACATTAGAAGGAACAGCAAAAAGAAATGCAATAACATCAGAAAATGAAATGCAACAACATAGTGATGAAATCATCGTGATCGGTAAAGAAAAAGCCAACAGAAGTAACATACTTGCGAGAAAGCATGTAGAAAAGGCTAACTAGTCTTTGTGATGCATATGCACTCAAACGGTGGACATGAGGAGCCATGTTAGCCAAAGTAGCTAGACAAGTCGTATGGAGATAAAGATCCTGTCACAAATTTAAATTTTGCAACGGTTACGAGGGAAATTTTTAAATTATATTGATCAACATTGAAAGTCATATATGTTTTCTACTTTTCTTAAACAATAATGTAATCACCATCAACCAACATGTCCAAATATAAGTTGCCATCATTAACACGATAACATCTGAATAGATCCTATGTAAGAAAAATGGTCCATTTAAATAGTTAGGCTAGGTCCATAAAGAACATATCCGATGATTGTTTATCCTTCATAGCATCACAAAGCAGCAGCAGGGCTTTGTTTTCACAAATACAAGTGGGAGGACCACATATGCCCATGATCCCCCTCCAACTTCCGACTCCTTTTTACCCATTAGTTTGTTGCTTTTCATTCACATATTAAGGAAACTTTTGAACATTTTACTAATCAATCACTTTTTCAAGGCCTTCTCTTTTCCTAATACTTTTTCATAGTTATATCGCCTAACAAGTGCTAAATTTTGTGAGAGAGAAATGCCAAAGAGAACACATTTTTTTTAGTATGTGCTAAGGAGGAAGGCTCTGTTCTAACTTCTAACCAAGGGACATATGACAAAGGAAAAGAAAGAACTGATGTCGCCTATCCCATGTTGGTCTCAAACACCAAGTTAAGAATGTCCTAGGAGAGACTGTCATAGTTGCAAGAAATAACTGTTCTAAAGGCAACACGCCATCACACAGGGCAACTGAAAACTCTCAACATTGAACTAGACAATGGCCGTATGGTTTTATATATAAAATAAAACCAATAATAGGGAATAAGAATGCAGTAAATGCTCATCAAATATTATTGATATATCAATATTTTTGTGATAAATTAATATTATCTTTCAATGTCCTACCACTCAATCAAGACACTTTTGATATCAAATATTATTGATATACCAACATTTTTGTGATAAATTAATATCATCTTTCAATGTTCTACCACTCAATCAAGACACTTTTGATATCAAATATTAATGATATACCAATATTTTGTGATAAATTAATATAATCTTTCAATGTTCTACCACTCAATCAAGACACTTTTGAGAGGGACTACCATATAACTTTGAAAAAGATAAATAATTCAAGTCATACCTTCAACTTAGATAGGTTATATTTCACAGTCCTTATGAGAATTATGACCATTAGGGAACCAAGGGATGTTTGATGAAGAAGGTGCTCTTGATACCATGGAACGCTAGGCAGTATCTGGGGCAAATGGCAAAAAAAGTAAGAAAATAATAATCCTCCGAAAAAAGGTCAAATATTGACCAATGGGGTTTTATCTTACCATCTTGTGGATGCTTGCATTAAATGAAGAATCTTGACTCAGTATAAGAAGAATGATCAACAAGATGTATATATGATTTGATGTTCTCTTTGAAGCATTGTATAGCGTCTCTAGAATGGGCATTAGCTGTATGTTTCATTCCAAAGAAAAAGGTCATTATTAGTCCGTGTTTCAGTTAAGCTATTGCAAAAGTAACTAGGAGGCATGACATATAACCTGTTAAGAAAGTAGGCCAGACCTAGCTCACCTCCAAAAGCTAATTTGTGAGGGGAGGATTGCCAAGGCTTTATAACTAATTCATATTCTCAACACTCCCCCCTCACACCCAAATTGATTGGAGCATGAAACACAAACGGGAGGCCCATTACGCCTAGCCCAAACACAAATAGGAGGCCTATTATGCCTAGCCCAAACACAAACGGGAAACTCTAATACCATATTAAGAAAGTAGGCTTGAGTCTAACTCACCCCCAAAAACTAGCTTGTGAAGGGAAAATTGCCAAGACGTTATAACTAATTCATATTCTCAACATAACCAATAAACATAAGAATTTTGTTGATATCAACAGTCATTTACATAATAAAATTGATATAAAACAAAATCTCAGTTAACTAAGCCAACGGCCTCCTACCAAAGAGGCATCCTTTCCCATGCTAATCCAAATTTGAGAATTTGAAGAGAGGAAGAAGCACAGAAATATTATGTTGAATTTTCATACCAATGTATCCAAATCTGTTCGCACTAAAACATACTCCAAAAAGTCAGAGTTTCCATGCACCAATGTGTAAAGTAAAAGGACTGCAGTTTCATCACCCAAGCGCCTGCATAGGAAAAAAACTTTTATGCAATACTCTTAAGAGACAGACAACAGAAAGCTACATTGCTAGAGGCAACAAACAAAATAAGAAATAGAAATAAGTTTAGCAGTTAGAAAGCCAAGAAAATGCAACTACCTAGTAGCAGAAGTAGGTAAATGTTAATTAACTTCTTATACTCTCACCAATGAAAAAAGCAGCATAGCAGTAGAAGCAGCCAGTGTAAATTTTTCTTCTAATTCCTCCCCTGCTCCTCCCTACTCCCTTTCTCGCTTTATATCTCACCAGTGAGAAAGGAAACACGTAGCAGTATAAACGGCTAGCATAAAGTTATCCTTCTTCTAATTCCTTTGTCTGTGTGTGTGTGTGAGAGAGAGAGAGAGAGAGAGAGAGAGAGAGAGAGAGAGAGAGAGAGAGAGGCAGCTAATGTTAGTTAACTTCTCTACCTCTCTGTGGTGTGCCAATGGAACATACATTCCATGCAATTTAACACAGGATCCATAACATACAGAAAATCATATATTCTAGCAAGCTACAATTTCATTATTCGAACTATATAAGCGGGGAGATGAAACTTACATGCCCAGAGTATCAAATAGAGAGGCAAATGGTAATCTCACAAGTGACCCATTGTGTGCATTCCCCTCAATATCCACACGATCAACTGCAAAGACGGTACTTTAATAGATGTGCACAGTGCATATATATATACATATATAGCATGCCAACAAAAGTTCCAAAAGAAAACATTTAATCAGTGAGAGAAGAGGATCTCACGTTCAATATCTCTTGCACTTTCTAATGCTTTGCAGTAAGGATTGTCTGAGAAATATGTATTTACTTTAGGAAGAGAATCTGAAGCTGCACTGTCATCACTTGTGTCTGTTACAGGCTCGTCACCAACTACGCATTTATGATAATAATCAAGTATAAGCAAGACATGAAGACTGTAGTCTGCCAACGGACTTCTCCTGCTATCACCATTTGAACTGACCAAATAATTGAATGGCAGTAACACAAAAGTAGCTGCAAGTCAAACATACAATGTCAACGATAATATATCAAGCCAAGAAGTTAACAATTTTGCCCAAGGTTCAAAATAGTACATATCAGAAGCATCTGCATAGTTCATGAATGTCAGTGACAGAATAGTAATGACGTGGGGAATACATCAGGAGAGAAACATACTCAACTTCAGTTCCAGAATCAAATTACATGAAACTTAGCTAGATAGAGGCAACGCAACTCAACTAATCCTTAATGTCAAAGAGTCGTATTTGGATAAATATTAACCAAATTGCAATTAGTTGGTACTGCAAATATCAATCGGAATTAAATAAGAAATTGAATATTTGAAAATTCAAAACAACAGCACCGTCTATTTCAGACCTTTTTTCACACAAAACACCGTCTAGTTCAGACCTTTTTTCACACATAAAATGACTAGTAATTTGAACAAGCAAGCCAACATACCAGCTGCAGAACCAACTCTTTGCAAAACCCCTGGCGGACTCCCTTCATAAAATACAGAATAAGCCGTACTGTTCAATGGGATGCTTGGTCGCATTATATAATTGAGTAGCAGTCTGCGAACAACCAAACTGACCAAAGAACTTTCCTGAAAAGTATGCATTTTGCTAATAATAAGATTTCCAAGGTCTGGAGAGTTCAGAACAACAGATAAGGCAAAGTTAATCTGCTAACCTGAGCCATTGCTGCATCAATAAAAGGATTCATATCTGTCGGTCCTGGTGATGGGCCATAAAGAAGCTGAGTTGTCATGGCAATGAGCATGAAGCTAAGCAACTCCTGATGTACGAGGTATGTGTTCGTACTTTTGACAAAGATAACACAATTTAGGATGATAAAGGACTTCAATTTACAAAATGAAAATGGGGAAAAATTCATGCTGTACCTTACATCTACACTACCAATAAAGCTAAGCACACTGTGCATGACAAGATTCTCAACGTTTATCTCTGCACAAACAAAACATAAACTTCAGAGACATATATCAGAAAGCTTAACCATCAAACAAAAACTTGAAAGCTTAAGTTCTAATGGTCAAACCACCAATATTCTCACAATTCAATGAACTCAGAAATAATTGAGCCTGGCTACTACCTAGGCTGTGATCAATGAAAATACAGGCGAAAATCTAGGCCAAAACCTTGATCATTGCCTATGCAGTTCTTGGAAAAACTTACAGCCAACCATCAACATCCAAACTTTCCGACATCCAAAAGAAAGACAAAAAACAAATAAGAGCTTTTTATCACAAGTAAATCATTCTTATAAGCATCAACAGGACTGAAGGATAGGAGTTCATGTAGATCACCAATCCTAGGATTCCCCCACTTTGGCAGGAACAGTATAATATAATAGCCTTAAACTTCCATCGGTAAGCAAGCAAGGATGCACATAAGAAGGGTACCGAATAAACAATATGTTACATGTGAAATACCTCTTATGAAACCATCTGGTACTGGTTCACTTTCATCCAATGACAGACACAGTTCGTCAATGTGGTTGTTTTGGGCATTTTCAATCAAGTACTTCAAGAAAACAGATGAAATGTACACTGCATTAATGGCCTTCGTATAAACTGGGGATGGAGCACCAGAAGTTGAAATGGATTCTTGCAAACAGTGGGATAGGTGAATCAAAATCTTTGCTAGATGCCTAGTATAACAGTTGTTTTTTGCTGCACATTAAATCATGTAAAGCAACATAGAAATGGTTAACTTTTTGTTAAAAAAGGCAGGTGAATATAATAACAACAATGAGATTAAAATTTTAAAACTAACAAAGTTGAAAAAAAGCATAATCCTATCACTAAATAACCAATAGTACAACTATCATGAAGTGAGCCATACTGAAAATAATTAGACTAAATAACCATAACTAGTGCATGTTTTCTTAGTGTTATGCATTCAGTAGATATGTATAACAGTACAGTTTATCACAACGAGTCAAGAGGTTGAGGTTTAATGTTTTGAATATATTAGGAGTTAAAAAAAAAAAAAGATAAAACCTGATGACTATCTACTACTCAAAAGTGAAAGTGTAACCAAGTTGGAAAGCTCAATCAATAACCATAATTAACGACAGAAAGCACTTAATTACTACTCAACTCAAATCTATAGAAAGCGTAATCAACAAGTGAGCAAACGGTTTGAGATTGATAAGGGTAGCTAGAATTTCTGAACCGAAAGGCTTGGAATAAACTGGGGGGCAACAATGTGGTTCTCCACACACGTCACTAGATATTCTATAAATTGGTTACTAGTACATGGACTTAATTATTGATCAGAAATGCTAAACTTAAAACCAAGGAGAAGCCGAAAACCAACAAAAACTTCATTAAATGGCATATGTGCAATAGTTAACAATTTAATACACAATTGAACTTTAACAATTCAACAGTCTGATCGATAATCAAACGAAATGTTTAGAGGAAAACTAACCAAAGCGCTGACAGGCTTCCTGGACGCGGTCGGTGGTCCAACGGAGGTTGAGAGGGAGTTCCAGAAGTTTCTGCCAGAAATCTGAAGCAAGAGGAAAAGATTTATCGCCGACGAATGAAGAGATTAGGTACTCCGCCGAGTCCTGTGGGCGTGCGCTGGCCCGTTGCGGCGTTGAAGGCACTGCTCCCATTGGAATTCGAATCGCTTGACTCGTTGGTTAAGGGAGCGAGTCAACTGTGCTAAGAGACCGAGTCAGGCGATCTTAACCGGCATTACAGAAAAAGAAAGAGTTAAGGTTTTGGATCTGTTTGGCTTTAGAGAGAATGAAAATGGAAAACGAGATATGCTGATGATAAAAGGAACGAGAGAGAGAGAGAGAGGGAGCTTGGGGCCTTAAAGACGAAGGTGTAGGACTCTTGAGATAAATCAGAGAGGAGGACCTTGGAGCAATTATGATGCGTCATTAGAATTCTGAATTGACCGATTTGCCCTTCTGCCTCTGCTTGGAGGAGGAAGGAAAATAAGAAAGGAATTTTAATAAATAAAATGGAGGGTAAAGTATCTCTATTAATCGCAGTTTTCATGTCATTTGCAAAAACTGTGATCGTCTTCGTCGGCAAGATGCCACGTGGAATTTTCTGACAACAAATTGGTTTAATCTCCTTGGTTTTTCGTGAATTATATATATATATATATTTATGGAACACATATCAATTTTGTTAAGTTAGTGTTTGGTTTGTGATTTAATGAAAATTATGTATGAGGGGGAGCTTCTCCAATATATTGAATGGTGACACAGGATTGCATGGAATTGACTTGAGATTAATGGGTTTTACATTGACAAATCTCCCATTAAATGTTCTACACGTCGAGAAATGCTAAGCTGGCACTTAAATATTGCGATGCAAGTATGACGGTGCTAGGCCAGCTTCCAAGAAAAGAGTCGTTTTCTTCTTCTTTTAAAAAAAAAAAAAAAAAAAACTTCCAAGAAAAGTCTTATGAAAAAAAGGAAGAATAGTAGTAACCTAATAGGTAACGATGATAATGCAATCCCATAATATTTTGGATCGAAATTATTAAACATGTTTAATCAAAACTCTGGAAAATTTACAAGAAATTTAATTATAAGATGCTTAAATTGTGGATAATGCTATGTTGGGATTAAGATGGAAAATGGGTAGTGGCGGTGGTTGAAGATAGACTTCAGACTCAAGAGGCTTAGCCGATGGATGCTGAGGTAGTGGCAGGTTTTGGCACTTTGTGGGCTATATGGAGGCTGCTATGTACCATGTTGCTATTGTAATGGATATTTTTCAAATTTGAAAAAAGAAAAAAAAAAAACCAAGATAATACTAGCTATTGATATGATCAAAAGGATGAGCAAATTTCTTGCTCAATTTACTATCTTTAAAATCTATAATCCCATTATATAATTATCACAAAAAAGGGACTGTGCAGAAAGTAGTGCTTTAAAAAATTCAATAAAGAAAAGGAATCCCACCAAACTTAGGCGTTTACAAAGCCAAAAAAGTCTCTAAAGTCGTTGAGATGAAATGTGATGGACTTGGTCTAGTTTAGCATTGACCATAGTTTCGAGATCAGACAAACTCAAACTACCTCTGAAAGAGACATATTCTTGTCCATTCCATGTCCATCATCTCATTCGGACTGGATCCATACGCTGCCTGGACTGAGGAAGTTGCTTTGATTGCTTATTTCAAGTCCAACCCAAAAAGCCTTACTGGGCTCACATGAGATGGTTATTCCAAATCTGAAATTGAGTTTAATGGCAATAAGCTTTGTCCCCATACCTTGTTGGTTCTTTTTACACATGCCAACGAACTAAACTCATGCATAGCATGTGCGACCCTATCCCTTAACCAGGCAAATACAAATGTTTAATGTGATCCAACTCAATTCTGATGGTGCACACCATAAATATTACTCAAGCTCTTATTTAAGAGCTGCACGTGTATAATATTACGAGTCACTGTGCAGTTGGTCCCACAAGTTGCCATTAATCTTTGATAATTTTCTTGTTTGAAATCTCATGCATGATCATGATCATGATCATCATCACCCAATAGAGAGTTCATATATATCCTGTTAATATATAACACAGGACCAGCAGGCATGGCATGTCCATGGGAGGGAGAGGGAAAGAAGACAAAGAGCTTGTGTTAAAAGAAAGCAGTTCTTGGAACTTACTAGTAGTGGATAGATAGGAATCAAAATATTGCTATATATAGAAAGTATATTTTAATCAAAGAAAGTTCAGGAAAGCAATTAATATTTTGGAAATCAGAATAGTAGTACTGTGTTCTGAAGTTTCTACAACATGCTGTAGAAGATTAGAATCTTTAATCATTTTGGTAACACCACCACCAGCCCACCACTTGCATGACATAAAAATTAAAAGAGAAATTACTATTAATGTTTGCTCTAGAAACATGTAGAGCACTAAAGAAACATTACTAACGACAACACGGTCAGAGTCAGACAGTGCAGCCTTGGTCTCAAGGCACAGAATGGTCCCAAATGCAATGCATTTGACTACATATCCTAGCAAAGTAATTGATCACTTAGAGCCCATTTATTTATGAAACACTCACAGTAAATGTCACCTCCGGCTCAACAACTCTTTAAGATCAAGAATAATAATACCCATATGAAGGGCAACACTGACAAGCTATTCCAAGACCAAGAATGATTTCCGATTTTAAGAACAAAAAGAGTTAGTTTAGCTAGAATGTGGCATCAAATGATCAAACAAGACTAACACTTTGGAGATAGTTCTCTTCTTCTCTACACATTCCAGGTAATAATAAAGGATGTAATTATATTCATGACTAAGTTATAACCTAGTTACTGCTGGTAATCACATCGCACTAGAGACAAGAAATGAAGTATCTAATAGTATTATTTTGTTATAATAATCTTCTTGTATGATTGAACAGAAGATCAAATAGATCAATGTGTTCCAGAAAATTCTGGGCTTTATTGAGGACTTGTTAATTCTTTCATTGTTAAATGTATATTGGCAGTCTCCTATGAATTACCAACACAATCCTTCTACTACATGTGGCTTTTGGCAGCCAGGGATATCAAAATCAAATAAACACAAGAAGAAGAAGAAGGAAAGTTGCCTGAAGTGAGAGCTACCATATGCTCGAACGAAGCGGCCAGGAAAAAGAAGCAGCAAGACGTCAGTTTCTCTACTTTGGACTGGAACCCAGGTAACCAAGTTGCTCCACCAACACATCTACGTCTTCAGCATCATCACCACCTAAGATACCCATTTCTTCCCCAATATCCTCATTCAACAACTCATCCCAGAATCCCTCATCAAAGTCTTGACCCTTATCTACTTGTTCCTTTCCTCTCACACTATACTTTTCCTCCATGTCTTGTTGGCTTCCACTTACTCCTTGCATGGTCATAGCCAGTGCATCCAGTTCCGAAACTTCAAACTCAGAAAGGTCACCGAACTCCTGAGGTTCAATCTTCACAAAAGTTTCCGCTCCACCATGATCAAAGTAAGGCCCTTGGTCAATAGGCCGCCTTCTCTTTTTACTAATTGCTTCTTCCAGTTCCTTCCTCATGTCCATTTGTTGGACTAGTTGCTGCACAAAATCGGGATTCCGCATTGCTCTAGCCAAGAAACCCATCATATGTTGCTGTTTTGTCTCTGTCCTTTTGAGTCTGTATTCCATTAATTGAAGACAAGCTTTAGTATTTTGTTGTTGCTGCCTAAGCTTGACCAGTTCCATCATTAAAACTTGTTTGTCTCGCTTTAGTCGATCGATTTCTCCATCTAGTCCAAACCTTCCAACTTCAACACATGGGTCTGGAGCTTGCTGACAAACATGAGGCTGTAGATGTTTTCTCCTCCTTATATTCTTGAGAAGATGTTTTTGCCCTTTGAGAAACCCTTCATTAGCAAATTCCCATCTATCTGGATCAACCTTTCTAAACCCCTATATGAACCAAATTTTACTTCCTCATAATCAAATAAAAAAGATAAATTAACTTCACTTGATCTTTGAATTTAAAAATCTCAACAACTACCTTTGAATTTAAAGCTCTCATAAGATCTTAACAACTAGATAGGATAAAAAACGATGCATCAAATATCAAACAAGTTCTAACAAATTAAATGTCCAAGCACTGGAGATGCCGAAGCAACCTAATAATATTGCTACTATATATCCTCTATTTGGATCTGCAAATTCACACTCTTCTCAGATGAGAAAAAAAGGTGTTCTCTTTGTGTAACCCATTGGACAAAGATAGCAGGAAAAGGGGCCAACTAGATCTTAACTGAAAGAATAAAAAGATCTTTTTATTTATATAAGATGTGAATAAATAATATATATTCTATCTCTTTCATGGACATGGGGAGCATCCACATCTATAAAACCAACATGAAATTACACTAAGACTAATCAGAACAATATTCACCTATACTTATAATTGTTTTCCACTCAGTATTGAAGATCTGCAAATCATAAAAAAGTACTTACATATGTGTTAAGCTGCCTAACAAAGCTCGAGAAATTGTTGTGCTTGAAGTATCTGGGCAGAAGACTCATGGCAAAGGTCTGGGGATCCCAAACAACGAAGCTATTGTTGCCTCCACTCCAAGAAACTATATGGTTTGTGGTAGTATCCTCGACGATGTCGTAAGTTTTTGTGAGAAAAGGAGGAGGACCAGAGTCATGAAGTCCCTCCATTGGTTGAGGAATAGCTGCAGATGACATGCCTGAGTATGATGAAATAGCTCCTGCATACTCTTGCTTCACTCGGTCTAGACGATTCATGATTAGAAACTGAGAAAAAAAAGGGTAAGATTCGATGTGGGTTAGGTTGCTTTTTTTTCTTTTCTTTTTCTTTCAGGATTATATATAAAGATGGGAACCTATGGATGTGTGAATTTGAAAAAAAAAAAAAAAAAGCTTGGGATTTGAGTATGGGATTATCAAGAAAGAGAAAAAGTTATTAGTAAGTGCTTGGTTTGAACAACGAAAAGTGAAGTAGAAATCGAGAGATTGAATACAGTTGTTTCTTGATCTTGAATGAGTCGGAAACATGAACAGAAGATAGCTCGAGGGCAGTGATAAATGTTGAAGATCAAAGGCTAAGCAAATTAAGATTGTGAAAGGGAGAGAGATGCTAAGGACCAAGAAACAAATGGAAAACACAAAGGAAAGAATAAGCAAGGGGAATGATCTGGTTATAAATAGCTGGTGAGATTTTTTTTTTTTATTTTTTTCTGTTCTTTTAAGGCGAAAGGGCATTGGTTAAAGGTGAGAGAATGGGTGATGATGCAAAATGGCAATGAGATATTTTGCTTTGCTTAGCTTAGCTTGCTTCTTTCTTCTTTGGGAAAGTATTACTTATTTATTTTGCGTCACTGCAACATTTGATTTTCATTCTTTCTTTTTTTTCTTTCTTTCTTTTTCAATAGAAAAGGGAAAGAAAAAAAACACAGAGAAGAATTGGACATCTTGAGTTAAATTGGGAAATTGCTTTAATTTTGTGAGTTTTTCTGGGGATTAGAATGCGGTTCAGTAAGCTTTAGAACAATATATACTTGCTCTCATCTTTTTTATGTTTTGTTTGACTAATGAACATTGAAATTTTAAGGAATGATGAATTTGTAGATTTGAAGTTAGTTTCTCCCTTTTTTTTCTTTGTAATTGAAAAGACACTTAATCTCAACAACAATTTTAAATATTTATAAATTATAAAGTGTGAAAATATTTTTCTCAAGTGATAAAAAAAAGATAAGAATGATACCCACATTGAAAAAGCTAACTTCTTGATTTTTATTTTATTTTTTTGAAAAGACTTAAAATGAGACAATTGTATGCCCATTACCCAATTGATGAGAAACCCTTTTTATTAAAAATAATACTAAATTGAGATTAAAATTGAAATATTTTAAAAAGTTAATTATCCCACCAAATGAAATGATTAATGGAATGGTTGTGTGGAGGCATGCATACGATACGAGTTTCTGAAGAGGACCCCACCCATCAACCGCAAAATGGGAGATTTAGCAGATTGGAACCTGAAATATCTTCGATGGGTTTGCCAAAATATCTAGAGAGCCAACAACTATTTTATTCTTAAAATAATAATAATAATAATAAAAGAGGGCATGGTGTCCGTCTCCATCACCCATGGACGGACCCTATCGTCAACTTAACCCTATTCCATTTACAATTTTCATAAATATAGGAACGAATTTGTTGGGAAAATAAATTTAATTAAAAAGCCTGACATTTTTATATTATAAAATAATTGAATATATATATATATAGATAGATAGAGGTTGGATGAAAGACAAATAAGGACAAGTAAATTGAACAACGTAGAACTATCTAAAAAAGGAATTGAAGAAAATGGTCTTTTTCAAGGCTGATTTATCATTCAATTCAAATGGCACTACGCTTATAGGTCTCAAATATCATCAGCCAATCAAATCATCCAATAACCACCTTTTGTATACTCACATAAATTATATTTTCTAGCTTAGATGAAAAAGGAAATAAACATATGGAATATTTTTCACAACTACAGCATTATCAAATAAAACTTGCCATGAAAATAGTTTTTTTTTTTTGGGGTGGCGCCATATAAATAGTTGCGTCGTCGGAATTGGTTGTCATATTCGTGATGAGAGCCAAATAATGATATGCACTTTTCAAATCAGAGCCTATCAACCAATAGGAAGGTGTGGAGTAGGTAGGTGACCCTTCAAGAGTCACATACAAGATAGTTTAATCTACTATAAAACTGACAGGTGGCACGCTTTGCAATACACCACGTTCTCATCATATAAGTTTTGAATATGCGATGGAAGATTAGAGGTATACAACTTGTCTGTTGGATTAAAAATCACAGAAACACACCCGACACACGACGGACATACCCAAATCTATGCACCATTTCTATATAAACAAAATAGAGTTGTGACGTTGAAGACAGAGATTGGATTCCAACTGACTTTGACATTCATTTATTTATTTATTTAAATATACAACTTCACAATGAATTATTCAGCTTAAAAATCTGCAAAGCGCAAAAGAGTTTCCGTCCAGCTACAATGAATGCTCACAAAAACTTGCAGGTTCAGCAAGCCTTCCCAAAGGCTACTAAGTGCAATTTTGGTAAACCATCTTTGCCATGTTGTTTTCAAACCTACCATACAAATTAAAATCGTGATCTCCTGCCTACCAAAATCATATTAAAATCAAGTAATGTACATATATATATTCGATCTTTAGAAGCACACGTATCTTGCTGTCCAAGTACCACCAAATATGCCCGAGATAGAAAATTACAAATCTTCGAGTTCATAATAGTACTAATAACCAAGGCCATCAGACAGGAATATAGTTTTTTTTTTTTCAGTTGTACTAACACAAATTCAGGTATCCTTATTGAAGCTAACAGGGGCCTTATTTTTATTTTAATAGAAGCAGCAGCAGATTTCATGCAGCAGCATCAACAGCATGACCACCAGCTTCATTGTGCACAAAAGCTTTTAGATAGTCTTCCCTGTAATTCAGATCCACATTACAGGACTCCACAAAGAACCTTGAATTTTATGGTGCACAACACAAGATATTAATAACAGTTAAAAGGAGAAAGAAGCACACCTTGCTGGCAGATGATCATGTGGACGGTTGAATGGAGTCCATACTGGATCACCCACAAAAAGTCGCATTGCCTGCACATATTGGTAGTGTTCAGAGACAAGTTCTATGGTGAGAGATGGGAGATAGAGCAAAAGATGAATAGGAATTTACAAACACATCCAAAATGTGAATGGCATATACCATGTGTGATAAGTGTGTGTAAACTACATAATCATCATATGCCAACTGAGAAATCATTCAACACACTTGTCTTTTCAATCTACCAAATCTATCATGCCAAAACAATCCATATCCAGAGCCGTGAATAAGCACTAAAGGAAATACCAAGGAAACACGAAATCTAGCGCCTAATTGCCCTTGCCCACACAAACAATATTCCAATAATATATTCTCCCCTAGAAGAGGCCATAACATTTGCTACACATGATCAAATCCATCCCAAGTAAGGAATTTGCCAGAATAGCAATCCATCATTCAATTCGCAACTAAAATTTATGACCTTTGAGGACTTAATAAGACGCACCTCAGCAATTTTTTATGTTTAGGGTAATTATGGACAGCCCACATTATAGAAGAACAATACTATCGCTTCCATGTTCCAAGCAACAGAAAACAGGGCTGAAACATAGTAATCTTAAGCTCTAAACCGATAATGCCTCTTTAAATGCTACAATTTGTTAGCAAAAAAAATGACATAACCTAAATTATATCAGTATAGTATAATACCACAAGGGCATCCAAAAACAATGCGTACCAAAAATTGGGCTTGATATATATTGTATTAATGCTGCTGACACTATCAGTACCAATAGCCACACATAAGTGTCATGCCTTATAACAAATATAGGCAACCTCATATTTGAAGAATGCTAATAGAATGAAAAGCCGTAAGACCCTCAACTACATAATCAGGGCATATCAGCCACTGATTAAAGTTATTACGTATAAGGGTGATAATGGCAGTAGTTGTGGTAGAACTATGGCATTAGAAGTTATCATTATGCTTTGACATCAGGCTCTAGAGCAACCATCGTATAAACACACACACACACACACACACTCACAAATAACTAATATTATTGCATATCTTATCAAATACCTTTATGTAGTTGTCCGAATCCAGTGTAAAGCGGTGATAAATTCCAGCAGGCAAGACGATCATTCCCCCTTTCTTCACCCATACACGAATCCAGCGGTCACTACGATCCCTGACATCAAAATAACCTTCGCCATGCAGTGTGTTAAGAGGCATGTATAGATGGGTATAGCGACAAATAAGAAATACACACAGAGACCAGTCTTACCACTTCCTGCCAAACAGTAGCGGATCTCTTCATCTGTGTGAAGATGTTCTTCAAAGAAGCTTTTTATCTTCTCTTCATAATTTGGAAGCTTGTCTGGGCAAACCTGAATAATGTCCTGATGAAAAGTCTTGTTAAGCACAATTACTTGCCAAATTTGCAAAGATTATACTTTTGGCATCAATAGAAATTGAAGAATAGCACACTTGCAATCAAACATAATTCTGCAAGGCCCAATAACTCACCCAATAAAAAACATGGTCTAATTTTATTTATTTTTCCAATTTAAATAAAATTAATGTATTACATCAAAGGCAAAAGAAAATTCAAGGGTCACTTAATAGTGAAAATTTGCCAAATCACAGATAAAAAACACAATTTGTTGGCCATTGCAAAAACAATCACTGATCACCATGAAATGAAGTAATGATAGATACTAGAATAATAATGAATTAGCATACAAACCATGTAAGAATATCCACGTTCTTCACGGAGTTTTTTCAATTCTTCATCTGTTTCATACGTGTCAGCATCTAGTCTCCAACTAAGCACTCCAATTTCTGAAATGTAAGGCAATTGTTCGCTATATGTGAATGGAATATCCTTAACAACTTAATACTCTCAGAATGAAGATGTTTTCTACTGATGCTTACCTGCAAGTTGGTCCAAGGATACAAATTCCTTAGGATCCTTATGATGAGGCAGTCTCTGGTCCTCATCACTATCATCCATGTACCATGCCTGAATGACTTCTTCCCTAGTATCCTGTGGAAATTGCCAAAGAAAAAGGTCACAGCTTTGCTATATTTTCTTATTTGTATCTTTTTTTCCTTTTT